>JAVQJG010057887.1:0-18074 GCA_036024015.1 Craterocephalus amniculus | reverse complement strand
CCCACAGCATGATGCTGCCACCACCATGTTTCACTGTGGCGATGGTGTTCTTGGGGTGATGGGATGTGTTGGGTGTGCGCCGGACATACCGTTTTCCTTGATGGCCGAAAACCTAAATTTTAGTCTCATCTGACCAGAACACCTTTCTCCATACATTTTGACAATCTCCCACGTGCCTCTGTGTAAAGTCAAAACGTGTCTTCTTATTTTTAGCAGAAAGTAATGGCTTTCATCTGGCCACCCTTCCATAAAGCCCAGCTCTGTGAAGTGTACGGCTGATTGTGTTCCTGTGGACAGATACTCGAGCCTCTGCTGTGGAACTCTGCAGCTCCTCCAGGGTTAGCTTCGGACTCTGGGCTGCCTCTCTGATTAGTGCCCTCCTTGCCCGGTCTGTCAGTTTCGGTGGGCAGCCCTCTCTTAGCAGTTTGTTGTGGTGCCATGTTCTTTCCATTTGATGATGATGGATTTTATGGTGCTCCTGGGGATCATCAAAGATTTATATATATATATAACCTAATCCAGACTTGTACTTCTCAACAACGTTGTCTCTTACTTGTTTGGAGAGTCCTTTGGTCTTCATAGTGGTGTTTGGTTAGCAGCGCCCCTTCATTAGATGTTGCAGCCTCTTTCAGAAGAGGTGTATATATACTGATAGATCATGTGACACTTAAATTGGACACAGGTGAACTTTGTTTCACTCACAGTGTGACTTCTGAAGGTAATTGGTTGAACCAGAGCATTTTATGAATACATATGCACATGGCAATTTTCAGTTTTTCATTTTTAAAATTTCTCTTTTGTACTTATATTTCTCATTTCACTTCAAAACTTGGACTATTTTGTGCATATCCCTAAAATAAAATTCTGATTTGAAAAAAGTATTCAAATTAGAGGTTGCAATATAAAAAATTTGGTAAAAGGCCAAGGGGGGTGAATACTTTTGCAAGGCACTGTACATGATGTAGGATCATCCCTACAGCTACAAAACACTTCTGACTGCCCTCTCCCTACATGATACAAAATAATTATACATTTTATTTATAGCTGCCTATCAGTGCACTCAGAGTCATCAAAAACCTGATCATAAAAAAAAAAAATCAATACACCGTAAAGAATGCACTTCAATAATAGGAAATTGTTAAACAAAAGATTTACATATTTTTGGCCACCTTTGTTGTCCATAAAAAATGAAAATGAACTTAATATCTACTCAACTAAAATTAAAGGGTGATGATCAGTAACTGTAAAAAATGTGGACCGAGCTTACGCTAAGGGGGCGTCTCTGAAGAGCCGGAAAGAGGCTTGATCCCCACTGCCTGTAGCTACGAACCAACAAATCTAACTCAGAGGAGCTAACCAGCTAACGGAGGCAGGCAGGCTAAAGCTATGGCGCGCTGTTAGCCGGCTACAAACCACAGCACATGTCGATCAAAAGGACACAACCCTACTTATGAAGAATTTTAGGATTAAATAACATAAATTCCCTCCCTCCACAGTTGCCATGAAGGTAAACATGATCTATTACAACAAAAATGTTTGTTGTACCAGGCTGCAAACATGTTTAATTCTGCTGTAAAGTTGGTCTTTTTAACACGGGAGTCAATTGGAAATTGCTCTGTTTTGCACCTAGCACCTAGTGGAGGAGGGGGGAACTGCACTTTTGGCACTTCTGCATAGGCTTCATGTTTCACAGCCGGAGGAGTTTCCTGTCAACTTACACATTTGTCCAATCCTACATGTTAAATCTAGTAATGGCTTTTTTAAAGACTGGGACAGACTAATATGATATGTTAATACAAGATAATATGATAAATGCATCATTCAATTCATCATGACATTTAACCCACCACTCTCTGCATATTTTCTTGCTTTAAATAGAGGTGTGTCAGAGTCTCGAGCAGTTGCACAGTATTTTCATGCAGCAACAGCCTGCACTTTACTATGATGTCTGTGAAAGTCTCAGGGAGAGAGTACGACAGTTTAACCGTCACACAGATGAAGCAATGCAGTAATTAATGCTTACATAAGAACTGCTTCTTCTTTTCCAGGGGGAACTCATGGAAAACCTCCCAGAACAATCTTACTGTTGGATGAGTGGCGGTGTACTCCCCTTTGTAAACAGCATTCTGCAAATACAGAGAAAGAGAAGGACAAAGATGATGATAAACTCATCCTTATTTTGTCCTTATCACATCATCGGTTGGTGAGATAAAACCCTCGTAGACATGCACGTATCCAGGAAGCTTTTCTAGCAACTGCACTTTATTTCTCAGTTTTAACATTTAATTAAAAAGTCCTTCACTGATGTAATTCGCACACAGGAGTTAATATTACAAATATGTGATACTGTGCCAATGATCAGATGATAAAAAATGATAAAAACTAAGCCAGATGGGAATAACATTAATAAACAGTGTTTTTTTTATAACATATTTGTTGGGTTGGATGTATCATGTAAGATCCCTTCACATCTTTAAATATCATAAACCACACATCTACCTTCTCCATTTCCTCCCAGTTGTAGTTGTTGTTGCCAACCACCATGGCCATCAACTCAGAGGGCTGAAACAGAGACAAGATTTCCCCTCCACACACTTTGAGGAAACCAGAGGAGAAAGCCGAGTACTGCTCAGACACCGAGTCTGTGAACACGTAGCGCAGATAGGCCTCCACAAAGTCCTTCCTGAAACGCATTCAAACAGATGAAGTAAATACTCGGATTATCAATTAACTCTGCACAACAGATGCATCCTCCCCATCAGCTCATAAGGAAAGCATCCACTCAGACTGTAAACACTGGCTTCCTCCCATATTGTGTCTGTACCTGTGTGCGTCCACATTACTTAGGAGGAGACCCGTTAAATGTTTGTTCTACACCCTGAAAAGGGTTCATCGCCACCTTCCTGGTGTAACGGCTGATGTGACTTTGTTTACATCTCAGTGAGCTCTTTCTGCAGAGGTCATTGAAGAGATTTAAATCCATAATCCATTCAGGACTGCTGAATCCATCTGTGGGGTTAGGGCTCCACATTAACTTAACCAGTGAGCCATCACTGGGAGAATCACGTTCTCCCAACATAAAAATCAGAAGAACTGCTTATATTTTCTGTTTTCCTCTTGGTTTGATAAATTTTATGATGAAACGTTACAACAATATAAAAAAAACAGAATTTTACCATAAAGGGTAAAATGTCAGTGAATAAGTGCATTAAGAAAAAAATATCTCTTAATTCCTCCCTTATAAATAAAACCAGAGTCTGACCTAAATTGTAAATTCAGAAACTGCATATGGATCCAAGTTTCTAGTTCAAAGAGCTTAGCGAGAGCATCAACAGGCTGCTTACTGAGCGCGTACGGGCAGCTGATAGGCATCGCTCCCATCCTGACTTTTATGATGATGACTGGCTGGTGTTCAGCTTTAACACATGGGGCCCATTTCCAAGTCTCACAGGTGGACTTGACTGTGAAATTAAGTGCTTGCAAAGTGTTATGAAATGGATGCAGTCTGCAGTTCTTTTAGTCTGAAGTGCATCATTGTTTGCCTGTAAAGCTGTTGATTATTATAGATAAGCATGTACGCCACATAATAACAACAAAAATGAAGTCTGAGAGCAGATGAGGAAATACATCAACTCTAATCCAGTCTCTTCTAAATAACTATGAACTGTAAGTGTCACTAAAATGATTCATGCATACAATATTTGTATCTAGCAGCCAACATATTTTTTATCTTTAAATAATTGTGGTTTATGATGTGTAAAACTGTTTAATGTGTAAGATGCATTTATCTGCAACAAATGGCAATTTTTTAGTTTTCCCGCTATTATGGCGAGAGTATGAACATAAGAGGCTGCGAGACCTACGCAGGCAGAGCACTCACAAGGGCCTTGAACCGAGCTTTCTGCAGCAGCCTTTTTCAGTTCGCTAGCTGTAAAAGGTATTTTGCAATCATTGCTTTAAAATTTCAATAAATTTGTCATTTATGGTGTTCTAATTATTGCATTTGATAATATAGAGTGCTCTAGACTGTGTACGAACATTTCTGCCATATGCAAAGAAACCGCTTCAAGGTTTTCCAATATACAAGAATAGGACAGACTGAGGTTACAGTGACCTAGAAAAGTGGAAACAAGGGAAGCAAGGCCCTAAAAAAGGCATTGAAACTAAAGTCGATTCAAATGCAAAGAAGAGCTGGCCTTCCCATTGTAATAAAACATAAAGGAGAAAAAACAGACAATTGCCAAACCCCCAGGCAGTTATGTTCAACAAAAGTGACGACACTCAAAGATGTCTGAGAGTTGTACAAATAAGAGTTTGACAGAAACACAAAGCCAAGAACCACCGGCCTGCTGAACCTTCACTACAATAAAATCAGTGCTACTGTATCACACATCAACCATCTTCTCTAGTATTTCTTTTTTTACTGTTTTATCTATGTTAGAGGCATTTTTCAGAACCAACTTGAACAGCTGCCATCTGCTGAGCGCTAGCAGCCTGACATGTAGCCACTCCCCAGCCCACAACTCTGTGAGGACACTTCCACAGAATACTGACATCATGGCCACTGGCACACAGACATGCTTAACACATGAAGTGGGGTGGGTGTGTGGAAAAACACAATGACAGACAAAAAAGTCATCTGGGATCAGTGCAAACATGGCCATCACATTAAAAACGGCTCACATGCTGCCAACAGCACGACCATGTTAAAGTCTCAGATCAGGACAAATAAGCCCCACAGTCATCTGTTCCTGTCTCAGAGTGAAAAAATAATTATACTATGATGTTTCAAATAGAGCGTGGCATGATGGGAGCTTGAACTCTAGATTATTTGAGCTGCCACACCTGTTGTTTTTGTCCACGGCGATGCTCTCTCCTCCAGGGACCAGCTCCTTGACTTCTGTCATCCCATAGTTCTCCCTGGTGATCTAAGATGTAAAGACAACAAATGATTTTAACTTTGGGCTTCCAGATAGTAGCAAATAATGCACAAATTGCAGTTTATAATTAAAATATAAATCAACCATAAATCTGGTAAGATTTGTTTTCCAGGAAAACAGCAGAAAAAACATGCGATTGATCCAGCTAACAGCAGGTGCACATGCAACTGATGATTGTAATAGTTTCATCCTCAACTGCAGTTGTGGATGCAACTGAGTCATTTTGCTAGAAGTATCCGTTTGATAATATCTTCAGAGAAATATTCAAATTTCAAAATATTCAAATATTTTTTTAAGAGCAAAACTAGACAATTATGAACTTTAGTCCATCTGTGAGACAAAATGATGTGCCACGGTAAGGTTGGTTGTGCTGCATGTGGGCTATGATGGCTTAATCGTCAACTGTGAAACAATCATATCCAAATTATGTGCAAGAATATCTGTCTGTTAACTGGATTTCAGTAAAAAGAGCCAAAAAAATGACTCAGCACACCAGCCATTTGACCAAAGAGTACATAAACAAGAATAAAAATGCTCAGCAGCGGCCATGTTTGCTCTTATAACAAATAGTTGAAGTGGGGAGTTCATGTGAAGAAGCCCATCAACATGGCAGAGTTAAATCTGTTCTGTAGGAAAAGATGATGTTCAGGCTGAGCCACAGTCAGGGCTCAGATGTAAACGTATGTACAGCCTGACATGTCTCTGTGATGACGCATCACATAAACACGTTTACTTGTTACTGTATTCCTCTTCCGTATGGGGACAGTGTTGAAAATATCATCATAAAGCAGAATTCACTGATTGTTTACCATTAGAAAACAGAAACTTCTGTTTTGATTTCCCTGTTGTTTGCTTGTTGTTTGCTATTTTTGTGGTGTTAACATCTGGGTTCATACAAGCTGAGGGACAATGGGACTTCTTTGGAAAGATGCTCCTTGAAACAGTCCATTTACTCAATGTTGTGAATTTATATCCTACATATGTTTTTTCTCTATGTCTTCCTGCTCTGAAGTCTTCAGACGGAAACATACATGAGAGTAAAAACAGATGCTACTTGAACATTTTATTTAAAAATGTATCAATAATTTACTAAAAAAAATTGTCTCATTGTCTTATTCAGTTCAGAAACTTTAGACCACAATAAGGAAGGGAACTGCGAAGGGTAATGGGCAATTCAAGAGCTCAAGTTTAACAACAAGAAGATAAGCACGGTTATAAGAAGCTGATGAAAACAGGAAGAGTTACACACAGCAAAGTTAAGGAGGAACGTCTCCTCCACATCTCCTCCTTCATAGTCCAGAAGTTGCTGTAGACTCCTGCAAAAGAAAAACACATTAATAACTCATGGGAAAAAAACAAGCTTTCAGTCTTATTATTTCAGTGGAACAAACCTGACCCAGAATTTTAATACTTAAAATTGGGTTTGAAAAACTAACATCTTCAATTTAACTCAGGGATCAGCTGTGCCTGTGCAGCAGCTGAACAGACCGAGCTGATCAGGAACCCAGAAAATGTTGGATTAGAGGTGGTAAGATGTTAAATTACAACAGGAAATGACTCAGAGGGTGTGTTGTGTTAGTTTCCCTACATAAAACTTGCTGGATAATTACCAACAAAGCACTGGGAACATGGAAAGCAGGCAAACAGGAAGAAAAAAGGAAAAGCTAATCAGTGGAAGAGGATGAAGTATTATTGTTACTGGGTCAAAGTCACAGTATGACTGAAATTCCCAAGAAAGTAGAGCTGAGCTAGAGTCTTATTCTTGCCTTTAATGATTTGGCCAGAATGTTGCCTTAAAGGAGAACTTCTTTTTTTTAAAACATGGGTTCTGTTTTCATCTTTCCTTTCATACATGTGAGAGATGAAAAAAGGAACGTTCAAGATAGCTCCAGTATTTATCTGGGCAGGCAGCTAGCAGTACAGCTCATTGTAAGTATCGGGCAACCACTCAAGTGTAAGTTTGCCCTAAAAACTTGCTTTTTTTCACACCGAAGTGCTCTGATAGTCTCAACAAGTGTCTGACAACGTACTAGAAAGGAGAAATTAACGAAATGCGAGTTATCGCGTGATTATCCCGAAATCACGCGATAACTCACATTTCGTTCATTTGGTCACAGACAACAGGACACAGACACCAAAACATAACAAAACAAGGCAATCAGCAGCAGATACAGATAATTTCGTTCATTTCCCCACTCTAATATGTTGTTGGACACTATTTTGGCAGATTTTCCCACTTTGACGCCCTCTAAATAGGCTAAATTAGCATCCATCTTTCTTCCTGTCTCTTCTCTGAGCTCTCCTCCCAGTAAAAGTCATTCTAATGTCGACTCTTATCAAATTTCTTTTGCTTGCTTACTCCAATAATGTCCTCCATTGTTTCTTTACTGAATCAGCCTCAGTGCAACTGGTGTGTTGATACCCAGGTGCCGGTGTGTGACACGGAGCCGCAACGTAAAAGGCAGCTGACACATGATGCCACAGGCTGGAAAAAACTGTTATGAAGGTATTTTCTCAGGCTCAGGATGCTGCAGGATAATGACCACCTCAAGAATATGCATAATGAATGTCAGTTTGGCATCCTACCGAGTCAGAAGCAGAGTGTTAAGGTCATAAGACTTGTGTAGTATTGCTATAAGATTACTTTGTGTTTCCTAGACAAAGTCTGAATATTAATATCCATAAACACTGGAGAAAAGCTACCTGACTGATCTAAATTCACAGAAGCACCAGTCAATTTCACCGCTTCTTTAATTATTCAAACAGTGGTTTTTATGTAGATTAGACTCGCAGTTTTTTCATCCTGATGATATCTTTATATGGTGAATACAGCAGAATTGAGACTGCTGACTGATTACTGTTTAGTTTGTGGAGTAACTCTTAATCTGATTGAAAGGGCTCCTTTGTTTTCTCTTGACTTAACTCAAGGAAATACTATGACCTAGATAAGCTTTTTTATAGCACGTGTTACATCTGTAAATAAAATAAACATCTACCTGGCCTCAGTGGGTGAGAGCTCTTTGAAGTCCTCCAGTGTGGGTGTCACATCCAGCAGCTTCTTGTAGAGAACCAGGGGGAAGTGCAGGTCCACCACAGTGGAGTTGTAGATGGCCAGGCCGCAGATGATGCCAATCAGGTGAAACCAGTTCTGCTCTACAAAACACTGGAAATGCACACAGTAAATTGTTTTTTACCATTTACAAAAGATTTTCTTCCACAGGATTTAAATTCACTATAACATATTCAAATAAGTATTTTTTTATAAAAGAAATCGGAGCTGCTGGCGGCATAAAAAGTAAATGTCCAATTTCAGATAGATTCGTCCTCTGAGGGTCAGAAATCTATCCACAAATTCTCAGATCAAACAATCATCAATCAAATTGTTAGGCATTTGAACCAGGATTAAAGCTGGAGTGTTAACCCATTGTTACATCCATGTCAGTGGTAATGATGTCTGATGAGCAGTTTTCTGAAAATGGGAAGTGGACTTAAGCTTGAACATGTTGAAAGGCTGTGCTTGCAGAGTACAACACAACTTTTTCATGTCTACTTGTGTTTTCAGACTCTGTCTGCCTGTCTGAGTAAGAACAACATTTAAACAAATCCAAAACTTATTCCATCAGCATTTAATCATGCTGACTGAAGAAGTAAAACAAGTCTGATTCTGGCACAGCTCACTCACTATAGTTTTACTTGAGTAACAAATGTTGGTCAAAGTTCAGGGACATGTTTCCCTATGGAGGTAAATGTTTTGTAAACTAGAATGTTTCCACTGACATATAGCATCACTTCATAATTACAAAAACAACAACTCTTCTTGGAAAATATTCCTGCAGGTCAAATATCTACCCGCACACTGTAGATTCACTCAACAAATGCAAGCTTAGAGGTGTCCCCAACAAAAACTGAAATGACTTACTAGAATATTTACTGCAAACACAGAAGGACAGGATATTTAAAAAAACAAAAAAAGAAAACATGCTGCACATAGAAAATGGACTGGCTTGTCAGTGGTGCACAGTGGGGTTCTGTACCACAGACACATCAGCAGTAAGGCCTCTGATCTTTCTGACTGATAGATATCTGGTGACAGACTTATACGCTTTTAAAAATCATAATATGCAAAATCCATTCACAGTGGGTTAAATGTCAAATTGTGCAAAAGAAATTGAGAAATTAGTCTATTGAGATCCTCCACAATTTCAACGTTACTCCGGACTCCCAAGGTTTACTTTGTGCTTTAACTAGTACAGACAGAAAAACCCAGTGAGCTGTCACTTTCTCTCATCCGCAGTAAATGTATGAGGAATTCAACACATACCTTTCTTTTTTTTAAAACGACTTCCTACAGCAACCATGTCAGCTCAATAACATCTGCAGATACTTTTGACAGGGATGGTATTTAGCTTGAGTCTGAGTGACTGCATCATTTTAACACTGAACCTAACAGTTGAGACAGTTGAGTGAAACTCACTCCTTTTATAAAACATCCTCTTGTTATCCTGCACATGGTTAACAAAATATAATATATTAAATCATATCAAAACATTTGACAGTCTGACACATTAAAACGAATCATTTTAACCATGTGCATGATAACAAGGGGATGTTTTATAAAATGAGTGAGTTTTACTCAGCTTTCACTTTATTAGGCACACAAACAGCCAATCACGTGGCAGCAACTCAATGCACTTGGGAATGAAGACATGGTGAAGATGACTTGAAGTTTAAATTCGGCTGCTTTAATGTAAGGTTATTTCCCAATCCATTCTTTATACGGAATTGTCTTTATTTGTTCTGAGACCTCCTATGGACACTGTTGCAGACTACAGGTTGAAGTGAATGAATGTAAAATTATCACTTTATTATTACATTTTTTAAAAATCATTATCATCAACTTTGCTCCAAAAGATCCATGTCTCCTTTGTTTGGTAAACCCTCTTTCCAGCAACCACTTTTCCCTCCATTTAAGTGTAAAACTCTACCTCCCGCCACTCGTCATTGCTTCACCCAGGGTCACGGCCAGGATGTTCATCCCTTCATGACCAAAGTGTACCCATCCTCTGAGAGCTACTTCCAGCAGGATCACGCACCATGTCACAACGCTCAAATCATCTAGAACTGGTCTACTTAACATGATAATGAGTTCACTGGACTCTAATGGTCTCCACAGCCACTACATTTTAATCCATTAAAGCATCTTTAGGATGTGGTCGAACTGGAGATTCTCATCATGGCTGTGCAGCCGACAAATCTGCAGGAACTGTCTGATGCTATCATGTCAATATGGACCGAAAACTCAGAGGGAGGCATGATTCCACCATCTCGCTGATTCTCTGTCTTAAAGAATTAAGGCCATTTTGAAGGCAAAATGGAATCCAACCCAGAAGTAACAAAGTGCACCAAATACAGTAAATCATCATTTCCTATTGGGTTCAGTGTTGTATGACTTACTTTGTCTGAGAACCACAGCAGGTTGGACTCTTTGTAATTAGTGAACATCCCGTAGACGGGGTCGAGCAGCTCCTTCAACAGCAGCAGGAAGAACTCCTTAGTTACTCCGCCTGCGTCTACGGCCTCTTCTCCATCGAAGATCACCTGGAGAGGCAGGTAAGATGAATGGCAATGAAAAGAGATCAAACAAACTTTTTTATTTGATTCACTTTTAGACAGCTAGAAATTCTTTACTCACCTTAAGTGGTTTCTTAAGGTCCACATCAGAGTACATGGTGAGTTCACGGAGGGTGTCACTCACTAAATGGTTCCTGTGCACATGGAGCACCAGGTATGGGTTCCTGGCGAGCTGGGGTTCCAGCGTGAGCAGCATGAAGACATTGTGTAGGTTTGCACCGCTGACTGCCATCTTGGTAGAGGCGTGAAAGAGAAAAGACAGGCAGTGGAGCAGACTGCATCACATAAAATGAGAATAAGCAGATGATAAAAAAGTCCATCTTGACAGATTTCAAATTAAAGAGGAGCATTGTCGAAAAATAAACTGTGAAAAAAAAAACAATGCTGTTCTTCTATGAGTAGGAGATACCTGCATCTGCAGTTCAGCATCGGTTTGCAGCATTGTTGTCTTGGCTTGGGCATTCAGTATGAACGGATAGGCACATAGGTTCACTGAGGGAAAGTCATTCTGCAGGGAGAAAAATAACTAGGCTTATCAAATGACCAACATGGGAAAGCCTAGTTTAATATGCAGAATATTGTAAATTAGCTACCTGTGAAGGGGATGATCCCATTTTCTAAAGATCAAAACGAGAGAAATAAATTATCTGATTCGAAATGGAAAACAACTTAGCAGCAGCAGTAAGACAACTTAAAAAACATTTGTGAAAGAGCATTGCAGTTGTTTGTGCAAAGTCAGTGTGAAAGTGTAACATTGTACTCACAATTTCAGCTCTACTCAGAAACCATTTGAGGTAGTCTTCCTGAATGTTCACCAGGGTGGTGATGTCAGGAATATAAAAGCGATTGTACTCCACATGGTGGGCCTTTAAGTTTACCTGGTAACAATAAACAAACACCAGCCTCAAATCCAAGACATGTCCCAGCACACGGCCGGCTACAGAGGAACTGTCTGGCAAACACACAAAGGCCTCATCCTGAGAACCAGGTGAACCAGATGAGCTTAGTCCTGCAGCAGCAGGAGATAATTAAAGATACCTTGTGGAGTTTCTCCAGCAGCCTGAGCGCGGCCTGTAAATAGTTGTCATAGAAGACCGGTACGAGGAGAGTCTTGCCTCCTGTAAGCATGAACACGACTATGCTCTTGTACATGTCGACCATTCTGGTGAAGATGCTGTCGTCCACTAAACACCACCAGTTATCTGCAGAGAGATGACATTTCTCAACTAAAAACAAAGTTGCTGTTTTTTTTTAACAAATATTCACAGACTCTGTACTTTCTTTCACACAATTAAGCTGCCACCTAAGCTTGACCTCTGTGAGGAAGCTCTCCCACTTCCCACTCATCAATACTGACTGTAAAGGAACCTTATCAGGCTCTAACGATAGGCAACATTGTTCCTGTGATAAGTGGCCAAACACGCGGACATGGATGAGGGTACAGACGTAAATGGTACACGGTGTGACATCACACGGCATCAATAAGTTTGATTTGTCTGCAATCGTCTCAAAAGCAGTTTTAGATAACTTGAGTGGTGCACAAATATATGTTTTAGTGTGTACATGCAGAAATGATACCCAATACTTTGCTGGGATTGGTGTCCAGCCGGAGAATGGCTATTGCCAGGGGAATAGTTAGGCGGATATAGTTCTTGGAGTCTTGCAGAGCTGGATATTCGGATAAGATGAGGTAGATCCTCATGGCCTCCACATCAGGAGGGGAGCGCGGCAGCTGAGGGATCAACAGACTCTCGAAACTCTTGGTTGCCTAAACAAGAGAGAGGACGCAGAGGACACAAGGTCTATTTTTACAGAATCATTCTGATCACACAGATCAAAGAAACAAACGATGCGCCTAAAATAGAACTATTATGTTTATATTGTGTTTGTAAGCTGAGAAATTTCTGGGATATATATTTTTTAAAAAGGTTTAATCCATTAGGAAACAGGAGAAAATTATGAGTCACGATATTCTGGGAGAGGCTTTAGTGGTTTGGACTGTGTCCTCAGTCTGATTACATTTCACATTAGGTTTAGTCAAACATTTCAGAACCTAGCATTACTGAGCCACAGAGCTCCAGTCAGTCCTTCCTTTTTTTCTATTGGATCTGTGAATCATATTCTTGGATGTGTGAGAACTTGAACTCTGAATCTTTGGCAGAACTTGATGTACTTTCAAAACCAGATTTTCAAATGCATCATGGATTTATGGCTAAGAAATGACTACACAGGAAATGCTGCAGCACAGCCAAAGGTCTCCTGTTCCTCTGCTGCTTCACTCTGATGCTAAAAATGGGAAATTATGCCTTTAAAGACCAAATCGGAAATCCCTCTCAAAGAAAATATTGAATTTGAATGTGTACTCTTAGAGGCAATTCATATGAAATAATCTCTTTAGGTTATTTCCGAATAGTTTAAAGCAAATGTGCAAATTGTGTAATGTTTGCGACACAATACTATAACAACTAACAAATACAAGACTGGATTTCCTTTATTTCTGTACAATTCACTTTAGTCCTTTTATTTGCCTACAAGTAAGAATTCAACCAATGAAAAAATAAAGACATAAATGTGTTTATTGGAAAGAACGTGTTCACAGACACCTGCCTATTAAATCATGCAACGAAAACAGACTGGTATTTCCATTAAGTGAATCCAGTACATTTCTGTTGCAGCACAGATATCGCTCAATGGATTAACCCGTTTTTTTTTTCCTTCTTAAGGACAAAGGCCTCCTGCAGTTAGATGTACAGTATGGGAGCAATAAAACTAGACTTACAATGCCAAAGAGAACTATGAATTAAATCACACCTGAATTAATTTTATAGAAACCTGTCAATGCAACACCAAAATGCACAAGACTGTCTCTGCAAGGACTGAATTTAGTAATCCTAGATTGGATCCCAAACAACAGCAAAAGTTTATCACTTCTAAGATGGGGTCCTGATTTTCAATTAACAGCATTTATTTGCAAAAGGGGAATTTTCTTCCAAACAGTGAAAATGTCTTCAGCACACCTTTGTTCTAATTAAACATGGAGGCTGAGCAAGAAACAAAAAATTGTTCTTTTTATGATTCGGGACAGATTATAATGAAAACACACCAATCTGTGAATGAATACCTGTTCTAGGAGTCCAGAGTAGGCCGGCTTGCTCATAGTCTCGAATAGTATTCTTACAGAATTGAAATCGATGCCTGGGATCTTTGGGTTGGTTTTGAAATGAGCATCATCGCTGAGAAAACAAGCAAAAAACAAGGCTGATGTCTCTGTGATTATCAACAGGAGGAAATAGGAAACAATAAGATTCAGAAGCTCTGTGATAAAACCCTGCGTAAAGGTGCTCGTTGCAGTGGATTTAACAAGAACCGATTTCAGCTAGTCATGTGGAAGGTCAAGTTCACTAAGAGGTGATGTAGGTAGATGCACTAATTCTCAGGTTCATTTTTAGTAGAACATTAGCAAAGGTTGGGTATACATGGAGCCCAAAGGTCTTTAAGTCAATCCCTAAGTAAATCTCCTGTTCGACTTGGGAGCCTGGGATAGTAATTACTGACTGATTTACACTTCCAGAGCAGAGCGCTGCCTCTCCCAGAGCCAAGCAAACCCTCAACATGACAGACAGATGCTATTTCCAGGGTAAGCCTTCACATTTTTAGAGCAAAGGTTTTATTTAGCCATAACACAAACGCATCAGGTCCTGTGGAAACTGTTTGCCAAACAAAAAAGGCAGATGCAGACAGGTACGTTCAACAGGCAACAAACAAGCAAACTGTGGGTCAGAGCAATGAGCCATTAAACTATGAGAAGTTCAGGGTCAGAAATGTGGGACCGAAGCAATGAGAAAGGCTTCAGTTGCTGTGGATCCATGTTAACAAATAACAAAAATTAGCTAATTATTAGTTAAAAAAATATAGCTTTTTGCGATCTTTATTATTAACAAATCTGCTGATTATTTTTCACTTAATAAAAATAATTTTAAATGCCTATTACAAAATTTCTAGCGCCTAAGCAAATATTATAACAGTCAAACAAATAAACATAGTTAATAAAATCTCATAACTAAGAAACTTAAACTACAGACAATCTAATATTTTTTCTTAGAAATCAGCTAATGAGTCATCAACTAAGTTAATAAACAGTTAGCACTAGAGGGCAGGGGCATTTTGAGGTGAGCACTGCTCTTAAAACCTTAAATCGAAGCTGTAAAATTAAAGCTGTGTAATTAAAAACTGGTAATCAAATACAGTTAAAACTGTGAGAGAATCGGATGAAGCCAGTATCGTTTCTGGTTTATGAGATGCCATTTTGAAACTATATATATTATATTTCTTATTGGTTTTGGTATGAGACACATTGACAAGTCAGTTGCAGTAAATATTCCCAGTGAGAAGGCACTTTCAGATAGTCTCTTATTGGATTTACGTTTCAGACCATCTGAATACATCCATCTTCTTATCTTTCATCCATTATACATGGGTCTATAGAGAAACCCATTCATCAACCATCCCTAGTGTGGAGTAATGACTTTATGCAGCTCCACAAAGACGTATGCTCCATCTTGTTGTCCACAGCTCATTCCCAGAACATGATAAGAATCAACTGATGGGTCAGCCCTAAAGAGCCATGACCGACACAGGGTGGAAAAAAAACAACTAGTTTTTCATAGGTCTCAAGTACCTATCAGATAACATCGTTCCCAGGCCAGAGAATCATGCACGTTTTGCTGGATGAGGTTATATATAAATGTTTGAACATGTGAAATGTTTGAACATCATAAAGAGTGAGAGACTTCATGAGGTCAGAAATTTTGTTTTTCCCCACAAGAAAGTGGTTTTCTGTTGAACTGTTACAAACTTCCTGAAGGACTCCACTATCCTCTTAACACAAGGTGCATGGCTATACACATTGCATTCATTTGGATTAAATCTTATACAACCAGGCATGCTAACAACTAATTCTTTTAACTTCCACCAACAATGTTGAACATATCATAGTCCTGCTCCCCACAGTCATCACTGGGTACTTTTCTCACTGTCATTTTTTGACATTCAAACAGTAAAGTAAATATTAAGATCCTTCTCCTGAAAGCATCAGAAGCAAATTGCAAACTACCTTATAATAAAAATTGTTTATTTCTATTGATTTACAAACATATTTCCGTTGTGGAAGTTTCTGCCTTCGAAGCTGAGGATCAAAAACCGGTTCAACTCAGCATCCAGTTCCAAATTTTCCAAAGCGTTAGAATCATGCACCACTGAGCTTCTCCATACCGGCTGCCTGTGCCAAAAAGTGCTGGCCTGATTAAAAATAAACAATGTAGAACCTAAACATCTGCTTGTTGCTGGGAGAGGCGATCCAGAGCATGGCTACATTTCTTTAAAAACATGGCACAGGCGCTGATGTCTGTACTGGAAAGACCAATAATGGTAACAGATGATAGGACAGACCTGTATTCTTGTACGGAGGAGTATGCAGACTTATTCCTCCTCTGCTTGCGTGAGTGGAGGAGAGAACTTGCTTGAGAGCTGCCTAATGTGCAGCTACAATATGTCCATTTTTTCTTATAATTCAATCCAGAGGGCAAATATTCTATTTGTATTTCTATTCTAGTATTTTGCATCTTGCTTTCTGTGTGTGCATCACACAATGTGCAGTACAGAGAGTAGATGGAAATGTAAATGAGACAAATAATATCATACGGTTCAGTTCATTAATAAAGCAATTAAATACCAACAACCAGGGCTAAAAGAATGGCTCAAACCAGGGACGGGCAACTCTGGTCCTGGAGAGCTGCATAACTGCAGGTTTTAGGTGCTTTCCTCTCTGCCACACCAAGGTCTGCCCAAGCGTGTTGACCTGTTAATCTGACTCGGGTGTGCCGCAGGAGGAAACATCCACAACATGCAGCACAGCGGCCATCAAAGACCAACTTTTCCCCTGGTCTAAAAGCAGGCGGGAGACATTATTTTCCCTTTTTCAGAACAGATCTGTAGTTTTATCATCTACATTAGTTTCATGATTCTAAACTCAAAGATGACTCTTTTTCGACTATTTTATTTGATTCCTCATAGAAAATGAGGTCAGAAAGGACTTGATACAGAGCCAGATCAATAGGCAGAAGTGATAATGACAGTTTTCAATATCATCGTATTGAACCTATCAATCCCCATCCTGACTCTTTATCAACTGAAACACATTAATTCATAAAAAGATGTTAAACAATCAGCGGCTACAACGCATGTGTTATTTCTTAAACATCTTTCAATCCAAATGAAGTTCATGTACCTTTTGTCCAAGAAGCTGGCGTTCCAACAAGCCGTTGAGGAGAGTTGAATTATAATATCACTGTGGGGAAAAACAACGATAAAGAAAAAGTACAAGGAAGGTCTTAAAAATTGTAATTGAAATTAAACTTAAAGTAAAAACTCTGCTTTTAACATTCAGCACAAACTAGGATATTTGAAACACTAGTCTTTAACTCTGGACTTACTTTGTGACACTTGAGTCTGAGCTGAACATCAGTTTCAGCCGCCATGAATTTATCCTGTCATAATTGATTGGGTAGAGACTTTTACTGATATCAATCACCCTGAAGTCCTCCGGGGCAGCAGAGCTCTGCAGAGGGGAAGACAAACATCACAAACTCAAACACACTAAACTCTTTACACTAGCAAATCCACAGCTCAGTCTGGGCTACATTTATCTCCTCAGAATAGACCAAATATGATTTTTGGGCTAAAGTATGTACACAAATTAATATTATATTTGGGAAAAAACTTGCCCTGGAACCTATTGTTTGCATCCTGGGAGTGCGATCAGGAGCTCTGAACCTCTGCACCCCCTCACTGAAGCTGCTTAAGGTTCTGCTGTTTAGTGCAAGGAGATGTGTTCTCCTTCAGTGGATTTCCGATTCTTTTCCCACTATCTCACATTGGATTCGATGCACTATGGAACTCATTCCCTTGGAAGCTATTAGCCTCTGGCTCAAGGACAAACCATTTCAGTTTTTCCAGATCTGGGGCCCCTTTATGGACTATATTGGGGACGATGGTACCCAAGTTATGCGGAGTGGTCTATATGGTCTGGCTTGGGATGAAATCTCAAGGCACATGTCCAGGTCTTAATATCTGATTAGCTGTTTCCCTAATCACATGTCATATTACCCTATACCTTCTGCCTTTTATTTATTTTTATTGTCTTATTTAATTTTATTATTTTATTATTACTCATTTGATCTTTTTTAAATTCTTTTTTTTTTGCTCATTTTATTTGTATTTTCCTTATAAGTGTGTGTATTTATGTGTATGTGTATATGTATGTATGTATGTATGTATGTGTATGTATATATATGTATAAATATATATATGTATATATAATTTTTTTTTTTTTTTTTTTTTAATTTACTCATCCATTTTATTTTTATTTTCATTTAGGTTTTTTATGTATTTTTTTTTTTTGTTTAATTTTTTTTTATTTTTTTTTACATTTGTTTATTTTTTTAG
>JAVQJG010057871.1:0-34056 GCA_036024015.1 Craterocephalus amniculus | reverse complement strand
GGAAATAGTTATTTCAAACACAATTTAAAAAAGCCAAATCACACCGCCCACATGGAACGTGTTTCTTTACAATCAGAGAGGAGGAAATAGGAAACATTCATTCATTAATTCTTCTAATGAGCTGAAAAGGAAATCCAACATTTGTTTAGAGTTCCTTGAATTGCCTCACACTTCCTTCTTCTTGCAACTAGTGTGTGCACGTTGACAGGTCCATGTGTTTGTATGTGTGTGAACGTTGTTCAATAACTGGTAAATTCCCCTTCACTCTCCTATAAGAGGAGACAGCATGGAGGCACAGAGACACATCTTCTCCAGGACACTTCCTCTGGATAACCACACAGGTGAGTCTGAGCATGGTGGAGTGTGATAATACCTGATTCTAGCTTCAGGTGTTTGCCTACATGTTGGGTGCACTTGATTTTTATGCTATTCAAAGTATATTTTTGGTTCTTGTTTTGCTCCTTGAGTAAATATTCAGCTGATCTCTACATGTTTAGTAGAGTGGGTCTCTGCTTTTAATCTCTAGAAAATTTTAAAATAAAAAATGCTTGAACGTTTGCTTCATCACCAGGTAACTGCAGAGATGAAGATGCTGCTTGGCTGCTCTGCCTCCTTCCTCCTCCTCCTCCTCCTCCTCCTCGGCTGCCTGAGCGAACCTGTGGAGAGCCGAACTCTGCATGTGGACAGCTGCTCCGTCAACGTTCACACTCGTGAACTGCGCAAATATTTCTCTGACATAAGATCACACGCGGTGAGTCGAAAGCAGAGTCTCATCCAGTGCAACACACAGACTCAGGAAGCTCTTGGCATCAACACAGATGAAATGTTTGCGACAAATGCTGAAGGTGAGAGGAAACAAACAGATTCTGACTCAGTCTTTTGTCTTTTCACATGGCAGATATCAGCAGACACAGAGATCGGAGTGAAACTTCTGGATAGATCTTTGATCAAACACGTTCAGGTTAACAGAATAATTACATTCTTTCTATTCTCACTTTTGCATCCCTTTTTTCATTTCTCTGTCCTCATTCAAATACCTCTAAAGCCAATATTTAGTGTTTGAACAATGCTGGAATCTGACCCCGGTATGTGTCCATCAGGAAGGTCAGACTTGCTGCTTCCTGCGTCTCCTGCTGCGCTTCTACGTAGAAAGAGTGTTCAGCAACTACTCCTCCCCTCAGGCGCATCACCAACGCTGCTCCAGCGCTCTGGCAAACGCTTTCGTCAGCATCAGAAGAGACCTGCATAAATGTGTAAGTTCACAGCATGATCTAGCTTTGATCACTGATCAATGATAAAATTAATGTTTTAAGCTGTGTGGATGATTGTTTTCTGCTTTGTGCAGCACTGCCACTGTGGGGAAGAAACCCAGAGAACCCTCGACTCTGTGCACGCTGAATTCATCAAGGTAGAGTACTCAGTGACTACTCACACTATAAACCTTATAACACCTAGCAGTCCCACAGCTCTCTGCAAACAGGTTTTGTGTTTTTGTTGGCTTTCTATACATCCCTCACCTTATTTTACACCTCAGACATTATGTATTTAGTATTTAGTTTTGATTGGAAGAACTGTGACTCGGCTAAAGGTCAGATGGACAATGAAGAATATAAAAGAAAGCTTCCCTCTGTATAAATAGACCTTTTTGAATAAACAGCACACATTCTGGCTGTGTTGTAGCTTTGCTCTCCATTAAATCTGTTCGTCTGTTTGCCCTTCAGCTGCAGACCCAGGCGGCAGCCCAGAAGGCAGTGGGAGAACTGGACACAGTGCTGGACTGGCTGGAGGGACTGAGATAGAAGAGATAAACCCGACATTGTTGACCTGCGGTCGACATGGAGATCACTGACTTTTAAATTCCTTCTAGTGCCATTTTGCATTTCTATTTTTATACTTGAAATTAATTTAAAACTGATGTTCAGTATCAACCTATAAGTAGATTATTTAGAATACATTAGATTAATAAATTGTAAGGTGTCGGAGAAACAGAAAGCTGCTGTAGTGTTGTGTGTGTATCTGTACATGTGTTTTTACTGTTTGTGTGATGACAAGAAAGATAAATATTAAGTTGTTAGTTTTAAAAAATGTCTTTATGCCTTCTATAAGAATAAAAAAAAGTCTACCTTGTAACTTTTTTGAGTTTTCTTTGCTATATCGCCACCTTGTGGTGACCAATAAAAAAAACTGCATGTTAAATCCAGACATGGATGTTGCTCAGTTTAGTGCACATTCAGGGTTCCTACAGTCAGATGCTGCAACTTTAGCTCAGTAGATAGAGGTAGATGGAAGGTTGCTGGTTCAATCCCCATCATCTCAGATATTTTAGATAAAGGTATCTGGGTAATTAACATCATGCTACAGCCCAGCTGTTAGATGAGCAGCAGCTGCAGGGTAAAAGATATGAATCACCAGATATTATTTATGATGTGTAGGATTCAGAGTAAAGAGTGGGCCACATATTCATGTCCACAGAGGCTACTAAAGTTTAGATACAACAACTAACAAACATACAACGCTGGGCATTTCATTCAATGTTGGTAAAAGTTTTGTGTGACTAAAAAGTGTTACTGAAAGATTTGAGATGGATCAATATGGCTGAGACTGGTCCTCATTCATTGCTTCTTCACTGTCTTTAAACCTCCTTTGGGCTCCCTAGGCTCCTAAAGACTGAACAGAGAAAAAAAAGTTTTCATATGGACATGTCATTTCATTATAACTCAGAAGGTTGCTGAGTCGCAACCTGAGAGCAGGTCCACAGCGAGGGTTGGAAGGCAGATTTACATCACAACTGTGTCAGAGAAAAGTGGAGAAATTAGCAAATTTATTGTGTTATAATGTTCAGAGTTTGGCCTATATTTACATATTGTTCTGTATTCAGTTATTGGTTTAGGTTTGACTAGAATGTTAAACATTACTTTATTTTTTTTATCAAAACATGTCCAAAAATAAGGCTGTGGTGAAAACTAACAAACTAAATAAATAGAACATTTGGAAATGTCCAATTGTATCAGCTGATAATGGCATTTGAATTTAAAATCAGAAATGGTCAGTATCGGTTTTTATGCTAACAAAACTCTTCAAACTGTTCAGAAACTTCACTCACTAAAATTGTCAAATTATGAGAGATCATTTTTAAATATTTGTTCATTTTGCACAACCAGCAATAAATTCTGAATGATGTGTTATTTCCTGGACAGGAAATATGTGAAGTTATTTATCTGAAATTACTGCTTTTTTGGTTTACATCAGCATCAGAAATTTTGAATCTGTATATTAAAAAGCAAATATTGAAGATCCATATAAATAATTTGCTTATCAACAAACCAACCACTCATAATTAGAAAATTTAACTAAAATAGAAGCTCTGAGTGATAGTCAGTGAAGAACCATTTGGGAGCCTGTTGTGGAAAAAAAACTATCATGAGTCCCGATGAGAAAATCACTTTGGAGTTCATGAGACTAAATGTCTGCATAAGAAGAGCCGTCATCCAGCTCAACAAGGTATCTGAATGAGGACTCAGCTCACAGAAGATGAGTTCACCCTTTTATAACTGTGTATTCGTTACAGAGGCCTTTTGCAGACTTAGAGCCACAAACAACAGGATAGGAAATTAACTAAAAAGATCCCCAGGATGTCAAACGTTCATCAACAGAGTTTGGAGAAAACAATGAATGCGTCAGATCTGAGCGCCAGCTGTGAAGAGGGAGTAACCTTTACCCTCTGTATAGACTAGGCAATGTCTGCCATTAGCTAGAGTTTGGGTGTCTTGATGAAGTCCAAGTTGTAAATTTGTCCTGCAGAAACAATGGCTTAACTTGATTATCTCCGACACAAGCACTTCTCTAAACCAAATACATGTTTCTAATGAGAAAATAAATAAAACAGTAATATTTCTTCCACAAGCCAAAAGAAACCAACTGGAGGTGAGTCAGAATCTTTGAAGATCTGAACTTCCCATTACTAGAAAAAAACTACATATACTGACTATAAGAGTTCAATGTTGCATTTATCACAATGACAATGTGGTGTAGTACTGTGATACTCAAATAAATGCTCATTCATTTGGTTGCTCTACAACAGTCATCGTCACTACCTACTCATACCTACTCCACATCACCCCAGCTGATGGCAGCAGAGCACCTGCAGGTTAACAGAAACACCACTTTATTATGGTATGTTGGCTTCATGGAAATTTTGGGTCTCTTCTTTCTTTGCACATTCTACCATGTCTACAGACGGTTCATCTGCTAATGAAGCATCCCCTGTCTCACATCTTAAAGATACTTGGAAATTTCTTAAATCAGACATAAACCAGCCAAAATGTAACCTTCATCATGTACACATTAGATTTCTTCCACCGGATCATCTGAGTTAAGTTGCACCAAATACTGAAGTTATTAATCCCAATGAATGTCTCAACACTTATAAAAATCAGTGGAAAATTTCATCTTTGTATTCAGCCACATGTTCATGTTTAAAGTGTGTTACGTGCTGGAAGCAGCTCAAAAAATGCGCCAGTGAGACAATATCTTCATATTAAAAACACAAAGACAGAAGAAAAGCAGATAACTGCGCCCACTCTTTGCTGAGTCCAGCAGTATGTATGACTGATATGACAAAAAAAAGCTGATTTTTTATCTCACGGTATACATGATACATTTTCTCATGTATCATGACAGAAATGAAACTTAAATTCTAGAGATTTAGCTAAGATGCATGTTGCATCTGTTGGATGTTGTCATGTGATCAGTTTCTTTTAACAGTGTGGTGATGTATGATATGATGAAAACAGAACTTAAGCTGAACCTCAACAGACAAAATAACACAGAGGTGGAAAAAAACACTCGTACAAAAACATCTGTGTAAATACGTAAACTCATACATCTATACGTCATATGGCTGTGGTTCCCAACCTGGGGTCCCCGTCATAGCACAGGGGGGCCACGAGGTTTGGCTGTTCAGAGTCAACGTTATTTATGTGAATGCCACGTCCACATCAAGTTGATTTCATCCGGATGTTTCCTTTACGAAGAAGTAGTATTTTGGGAGCCAGAATACACGATTTATGGTTAGAAGCTGGCAAAGTTAAGCAAACCAAGCATAGATCCAAGACGGAGCGGGTGGGAGCCCACAGTGTTTTTGCAGTTGCATGAAAACAGGTAGGGACCATAGACTGTAAAATGAATGGATGAACCTGAAACTTGATGAAACCAAGTGACCTGTAGGTTTCTGATCATAGACATGAGGTGAAAAGAAGTTCAGTGGAATGTTGCCACCATTCCCAGTGTGGGACGTTCCATCTTGGTGCTGTCACAAGTCTCCTGACTCTTGGAAAAAATAAAAAATGGCTGACAGGAGGCGCCGAGAGGGGTCTGTCGGAGTGTAGGGAGGGATGATTGACGGGAGTTAACCAGCCAATGGAGGAAAGCGGGCTAATGCTAAGGCGCACTAAGCTGGCTAAAAACCACAGTTGGGCTTAGCACTGTTCCTTGTTTTCCTGGATCTCTGGCACCTGTCCATCAAAAACACACTTACACACACCCATGTTTATGAAGACTTTTGAGATTACACAACATCTTAAACAATGACTTAGAATTTTTAATTCTGTTTAAGTTTATATGTTTAATTCTGCTGTAAGTTTGTCCTTTTTATCACAAGAGTCTATGGGGAATTGCTCTGTTTTGCAGCGTCACCTAGCAGATGGGGTGGAACAGATTTTTCCACACTTCTGCAAAGGCTTCATGTTTTTAAGCTGAGCTACCACTTGGTTGAAATGCTGAAGCGAAATGGAGCCACACTAAAGACACTTCCACTTACCTCTGGTAAGTTATTTATCACTTCGCTGCACGTTTAAATTTGCTTTCATTTTAAAAATATTGCTTTTTTTTAATCATTTTTTAAAAATGATGTACTGATGTAAATGATGTTATTTCTTTATGAACATTTCAATACTTTAATGATTATTTTTACACTTTTCTATATAGTGCTTTTTCAGACATCATTGTAAAGATATAAGCTGTAATATAGGTTGCAAGTGTGTCAGTAGATAGGCGTCATAAAATGTTGGAAATTCTGCTTCCTGTTTTATTTTTTTGTTTCATTTATTTCTATAGAGATTTTCAAATGCTGGGAGTGTAATTTATGAACAGTTGGAACCATTTTTACTTCAATTTGCTATAGATAAATTAGTTTCACTCAAAATTTCATTGACTGAGGCCTTAGGTGGTGGTAAGTCATCATGCATGCATATTTTTATACCAAATTCTTTATATACCATCTGAATGTAGAGCTGGAATGGAGACTCATCAGACCAGGCAACTTTGTCCAGTTTTGGTGAGACTGTGTGGATTGGAGCCTCAGTTTCCTGTTCTTAGCTGATGGTAGTGATATCTGGTGCTGTAGCTTAGCTTACATGTGCATTCAGAGATGGTATTCCTTGTTTGGAACCAGTATTTTAGCTACTGTTTCCTTTCTGTGATCTCCAAACCATTCTTCTCTGGCCTCTGACATCAACATGGCATTTTCATCCAGACAACTGCTGCTATTTTCCCTGTTTCAGAGCATTCTATGTAAACTCTAGAGGTAGTAGCTGAAAATCCCAGCTGATCAGTGGTTTCTGAAATACTCAGATAATTCACCATGGCATGTTCAAAGTCACATAAATTCCCCTTCTTCCTCATTCTGATGCTCAATTTAAACTTCGTCAAATTGTTGTGACTATATGACCAGTGTTGCTTTCATGTGATTGGCTCATTAGATATTTATATTATATAACGAGTAATCGTATTTATTAAGTGACTGATGAATGTTAATAAACACAACAGACCAATGTAGTATTGCAAATAACTCGATTGGTCGTGAACATTTTATTCATTAGATTACGAAATAATCAGTTGATATTTTGGTTTTCTATTTTTTTCATCCCTAAACGCCTCTGCCTTTCAGGAATAAATCAAATTTACTCATACAGTGGTGACTATTATAGCCACACATAAAAAGCCAACACCTTAAAACCATTGTGAAATGATTTCGTTTCAGGATTTTAAGCATGAGAACAAAAGCTTGACCAGTATATAAAGAGGAAGTGTTTGTTGACAGCTGATCAAGCAAAATTTTCTATTAGTCAGAGGTAAACTGCGGCAGTGTAAATGACTGTATTTTTTTTTAAAAAGAGGAAAAAAAACAAACCAAAAAAAAACATGCTATCACTCACTGAGTCTCTGCACGAAACCCTTCCTCTTCCGTTTCAATTCTGGCTCAGTGTTGATTCGGTAATACAGATGTTGGTTAACAGTATCTTTTTTGCCAAGTCACAAAAAAATACATATTGTGAAAATTTCCTTAATGATGAGTTAGTTCAGTTTATTGCCCCTGTATAATACTGCATATTGCAAGATTGCCCAGCAATAATAAAAAAAATAATAATAACAATTATTATTATTATTATTGTTATTATTATTATCGTTATTATTATTATCATCATTATTATTATTGTTATAAGTGAGTGGAGTTACAAGAACTGTGAAAGCACAGTTTACTCTCAAAGGACAGGGCGCGTGCAGATATTCAGACGGATGTTTTTCAGAAATTGTTGTTGAGGTATAGCTGGAAATTGCCGGAAACTGGTTCTTCGGGGTTCTTTTTCTGACAGATAACGTGAGGCGGTGACTTATAAATGAAACGTTTGATTGATTTCTTTCCTTTTCGGTATTTTCGTCTTTGCTAAGATGCGCTTTGGACAAACACTTTATGAGAATTAAGAATGCATGAAAGTGCATGTTTCTTGCTTTAGAAATGCTGTTTGACTACTACTAAATCTCCTCCCAGCTTCAGTAATGCACCAGCACTCTGACAGACACTTTTCTGTACAACAGATTCACATGAAGGTTTATCAAGTGGGCAAAACGGGGAATTTGTGCAATATTGAAACCCTCTGTTTCACTGCCCTAAATTTGCCAGTTACAGGTTGTTTAAGGTGGAAAAGGGTGAATAGACTGGATATCCAGCAGAGTGCCATGAGATGGATAAATGGACTGAGCATTGCAAACATCACCACAGACAAGTACATCTGCTTTGAGAGTGAAAACAAAAAGAAAATCTGACTCTGAGATAATGGAGTGAAAAAGGTACTCAGAAGGATAAAACTATGTATGTATACTAAAGTATGAACATTGTCGCCATCCAGAAACCTTGAGTGATGCAAATCCATCACCTTTAATCAGCTCAAGAGCATCATTCTCACAGCGAGGTTTGGGGATGGCAACAATGTTGTGACAGAGCCTCAGGAATGCATGAAAGTGCATGTTTCTTGTAGGTCAGCGCTGAAAGAACCGATGGTGTCCTCCAAAATGAAAACGTGCTTTTGTTCTCAAGAGAACAAAAAATGGGATTAAGCTTTGCTTCTTACAACAACAATGATCTTAAACCCACCGCTACAGTAACACTCACAGTTTAGGAAGGAATAATTCCATGAGGAGTGGACATGCGGACATTTAAATCACAGCCAGGCGAATCTCGTTAAAAGATGGTCGACTTTAATGTGGCTAGTGTGAGAAGGTGGAGTTGGACCATTCAGCTCAACCTTTCCTGCAGTGAGAGGCTCCTCACACACAGAACTGCTAATTCGCTGTACTCAGGTATCACTCAGGGCTCCATCTGTTGCCACTAACTGTTCAATATCAATATTCATATAGCACCAGTTCACAACAATGTCCTCCCACTTTACAATCACTCTGAGCCAGCTGCTGAAGATAAAGTGATTACCAACAAAAACATGCATGCAGGTCACCCCTGAGCTTACTGTCAACTTTGTCCTAATTTTTTACATTACTTCTCATCTTTAAAGCTTCAAGCAGACCAAAAACATCTCGCTTACTGACCTGGTTTGTCTGAGATCCACAGATACATTGCTATACTTCCCAGATCAGTTTGTGACAAAGAGAGTTACACATTAATGTTGTTTGTGTTTAAGTATTAGGACGTATTTTTTCCACTTGTTTTTTATTTGGTTTCATTATTTTTAGGTGTGAAGCTTTGTGTTTTTAACGTGTAGAACCATTAGACGTTGGCCACCCAATGACCCAGACCCTGCTAAGAATAATAATGAATATAATAGCGAGTGGTTTATCAGATGATGCCAATCACATGAAGGCACCTCAGTGTTTTAGTCATGTAGGCATGGTCCAGATGACTTGATGAAGTTTGAACTAAGTGTCAGAATGAGGAAGAATGGGAATTTACGATACTTTGAACGTGACATGTTTGTAGGTGCCAGACAGGCTGGTCCAAGTATTTCAAAAGTGGGGATTTTCACCAGTTCACCAGTTCCAAAACCATCTCTAAGAAATACAGAAAATGGTCAGACAGATATGCCTAATTGATGTCTGAGGTCAGAGGGTTCAGAGACATCCAGGGCAGATTGGCTGCAGATTGGCCTTGTTAATGAGGGTAAATTTTTAAAGAAGAGGCTCAGGAATATGACAGGATTTTATGCCAGTTTTTTGAATAATTAAAATTTGTATTCCTGTAATAATAATCCATACAGTATGCACACATACATGAGTCCATATGGATATTCAATTATTCAGATACAATTTATTTTCATGTTTTTTAAAAAATTTTCATAGTTTGCTATTGTTTCTCTTGTTCTTTCATGTCACTTGCTGTTGTTACACAAGTTAATTTCCCCTTATGGGAGATGAAAAGAACAATATTAGAGAAAACTAATAAAAACTGAAATATAAATAAATTTCTTTCATATCAATAAGAAGAGGGCTGTTCTTGGATGAGAAAATCGATCCCACCTCAAAAGATCTCTCTAAGGAGAGTAGGGCTTTCTCAGCATTAAATCCAGGCTGAAGCGGAGATATCTGCTGTAAGTGAACAGTGCATTAAACTCAAGTCTACTTCTCTGGAAACTGGGTCAGTTGGGGGAGAGCAGCATCTAACAGCCGGGATTTTTGCATCCTAGATTCTTGCATTAAATCAACTTCAAGCTTGAAGGAGATGTGTTGAGATCCCCAAGTTTTCATCGATGTGGAAAAGGATTTATTCTGCAGCAGGACGAAAAGCACAAATGCACCTTGCAAAAAAACGCTCAAAAATCCAGGAAGACCAAGATGTGCTGATCGTCGGGGACTTTCCACACAGTCACTTGACAACACTTTTATGGGCCAGGCATGCCTGAGATGACAAGAACTTAGTTGGAACGCAGTGGGGTAATGTGGAGTATACAAGGGTCATCACATTTTAGATTTAATTGTTACCTCCACTCAGCTTAAGTTCTCAGCTTAAGTTCAGAAATGGAAATAAAGGGGAGAGGCAAAGATATACAAAACAAAACCAAAACAGAAAATCTAGGCAGAAAGTGAAGCAACAACATTTTATTAATATGTCATTTAGCAATATTTATCATTTGACTGCATAGTTTAAAAAACCTTATTACTCTGGTGTTTGCAGCAGAGTCTCCTGTTAGATCGGTCTGCTCTTTAGCTTATTTTCTGTTTCTGTTCAAGATTTGTCCTCTGGAACTGATGGATATGCACAAAATCATCAGTGCAAACCGAGATTAAGAAATTATTCAAATTGCATAGCGAAACTGTTCTTTTTTATACTTTCACTGATTCAGCATTCCTGTGTTCAAAAACCTTGGGGAAAAATGAGGTGTTGCAATGATGAGTACTTATTTAAGTGTGGTTAACACCATCATAAATGCTTATGTAAAAGACCATATATGTACATGTGCTTACGCACTTACATAACACTATCAGTACAAAATCATCGTGGAGAATGGAGCCTATCAGTCACTAATTAGCATAAACCTGTATTATCAATAATACCAAAGGCAACTAATTTATGCAGAGAGAAGATTTCACAGTTTCGCCTTCATTAAATAGATGCTTGCTCAACAAAAAACAGGGCTATTTTAGTTCCACTTCGAGCTGTTAGAGCTCCCAAAACTGTCAAGTCAGTTTTGCAGAAATGGAACACTTCCGTAGAACAATTAATCATTATTTGAGGCAACATTTGCATGCCATTTTTCAAATTGCCCTCAACAAAACCACCACATTATGAGATTCACCACCACAGATTTCACTGCGCGATTTGTGTTAAATGAGAAATTAATGAGAAAACTGTGGTCATGGTCTATCTGAGTGTAAGCTGGAAGGAAGCAATAATAACAAAGGAAAAGCCGGAGGTGGGCTCACTCCACTGAGAGTCCATGATTTCCGCTTTCCAGGGCACACAACCCTTACAGTTGGCATTTACGTTAGCAGATCCATTAATGTGTGAGTCCCCACAAGCAACTGTGCAAGATTCTGTCACTCTGTTGTAATGACCCTGTGGAAATGCATTTCTCATAGGTTCCTCTTTACTATGAAGCTTCTGAAAAACGAGTGCACACCCTCCGCTGCTATCTTTAATGTTTACGTATCAATATGCTCGATATAAACAATAACAGAAACAAAGCCGTGAAGGACTAAATGCTGCACAAAGAAGCGCATGCATGCTGTCAAACGGACACCCGGTGTGAAAGTGAAAGAGGAATGCGGTGACTGTGTTCGTAAAGACACATCAATTTCCTCTAAAAGTCACATTTGCAAGCACACTAGGCTGCCAAAAAAATATGCACAGACACAGTATGTGTGACACCCACGGGTGAGGAAATGTATGGGCACAACTACAGTACGTTGTGCAACTCATCAGGTCTGCAAATCACACAATTTCACAGCGAAGACATCCATGCAGACATGCTACCAGCTGTTTGCATAGAAGTCTTCTCATATCTCTTGCCATCATTTTACCTGAATGCAATATGTTGTTTCAGTGTGAATCATGTTCCAACAGGAGGACCAAATCAACTGGATGTGATATCAGCAGTCTAGTTTCAGGTAATGTGCTGAAAAAGCTGCTGACGGCAGATTCTGAGCAGTGAAACCGTTTTAGAGGTGAGGGGTTAAGACCAAAGACGACAAAGAGACGCCCTCGCTGCATCAGCACCGGATCATAAATGCAATGCAACCATAGCAATGTACAGTAGGCAATAGGTGAAGATCTGACTTTTATAGAAAGCAGTGTGAACAGAACATGGAGCTGTCTTCAAGGAAACTGGCCCGTCTGCTTATTTTCCTCTTTGGTGTCACAAAAGAGCAAGAAATGCGGTTATATTGAGAAGTGGTGAGGTCACTTTTCTTCCTTTCTTTTTTTAAACAGTTATGACAGAAGGACCAGCTTGTCACACATTAATCCCTCTTAAGAGGTTTAGTAATACTAGACACGCAGTTATGTGTTCAACCAATCAATTTGAAACAAATACTCCAATGACACCTCAGTTCTGTGAAGAGCTGACTAAAAATTCAGGCAATGTAACTGCAGTGATTAAATGTCATGGGTCGAAACTAAGGCGGCCACTTCTAGAGAAAATGAGACATGTTGTGGTCAAACAAGAAGCATTATGTCAAAAATGCTCAAAAACATGATATAGATAACATATAGGAAATCTTTAGACTCAACTCAGAGCTGGAATCCAGTCATGCATGTATTAATGTATACAATCAGAACAAGATAGCGAGGGGTTTCCCATAAACAGGTTTCTGCTGACTCAGTGATTTTACATACATTTTTTACAAGTCTACAAAGTACAAAGTACAAACTGTAACTTTCTAAAAAATATGATGAAAAGATTTTGTTTTATGATATAAGAAAAATTATACCAGTCGATTATAACATATAGAGAATGTGTTAATTCTAAGAGAAATCAACTCTATCTCAAGGGTAAAATTAGCATCCATGAAGGAAAGGTGTTTTAGTTCAAACCACATAGATTTTTTTTTTTTTTACCATGACCAACTCCAACCTGGTCAAGGCAGATGGGAGCTCTTCCCGGTTCTGGTTCTGGGTCTTACATGCTGTTAAATGGGTTTTCCCTCTCCACTATGGCCCACCACCCTGAACATGCTCAAGATGGGAAACTGAATCTTGAGATGCTCAAAAGCAATTCATTGGTTTCCTTAGGAAGGTAAATTATTTTTATTATTGGCTTTAAGGATCACTGTTATCAATGCATCCTCAGAAGGACACAAGCCAATGTCCCTTCTGCTGGTCCCGAACTGATAAATGCAGAAGGTTGTGTCAGGAAGAGCATCCAACATTAAACCGAAGCCAAGTCCATATGCAAATCAGTTAAAAGGCACGATTCACTGTGATGACCCCTGAAGGGAATAGCCAAAGGAAAAAAGGGAAGGATGAGTACAATTATATGAATTGGACCAGTGTGAATTATATATTTATTAGATTTGATTGTATAGTTATTGGATTGAAGGGTATTGGAATATAATTAGGTTGGGCAAATCCAACTAGGAAAGGATATTTCCTAGTTTCATTGTGTGTTGTAACTCAACTTCATGGGAACTGCACTGATGTCAAAATGTTACACCACCTACCACTGGCAGATGTTCGTGGTGCTTCTGTAACGTTTTCACACTCTGGGCCTGAAAAACCTGGTGCTGATGTCATTTCTTTTTATATTTGCATGCTCTGTGATTGTACTAATTGTACCAGGCAAGAGCTGTTTATTTAATTTCCCAAAGAAAATAATGTGATGTCTTCAAAACAACACAAATTCCAGGAAATGAACTCCAACTTGAACTCTCACAAATCATCCTGCAGTTTATCTAGTGATTGCAAAGACTTCATTGCACAGAGATAAATAACTGGGAATCTATTTCCCACTAATTCTCAAAATACCAGGGTTGCTTAAGACAAATGGACAAATACAAAAGTTGTAAAAGCGGTGGATAAATGGACATTCCACAAACCAGAAAAGTACTGAGGGGAAAACACCTCTATCCCACCACAACTGTGCGGTTATTCATTCTACAAATTCATTTTTCTGGTTTTTAATCTTCTTTTTACTGAAGAACAATCACGAAAGAATACCATGACTCAAGTGACAAACCCCACACAGAAACCAGTCACCTGCCTTTAGTCAGCATCTCTGTTTTGTGACGTACATCCGATATACAGCGAGAATCCACAGCGTCATCAAACCAAAACTAATATCATTTCCATTTTTGCAGCATGATTTCCTTTATTATGATGTAGAATATATGGAATAATATGTCATATTACATCACTGAAAACAATAAAAAAAATATATCAAGGTTTGATTTGAAGTGTTGGTTCTTCAGTAAGTTTCTTATCTGTGGTGGTTTAGTGTTTCACTGGGTTTATTATATTATAGTCATTTATTAATTACCTTCATATATTATTAAATAGACATTTATAAGTGTACCCATATCACCACATTTTTGTGACTCCACACCAAATAAAAACAATATATTATTTTTTTTAATCTATATTTGATCCTTTTTTGGGTTTCAAGTGTAGAATTTGTGTGAAATACACAATGCATTGAAATTAATGTAAAATACCGATGCTTGAGAATAATTTCATCACAAATTTCCATATTTACCCCTAGTTTCAGGAGGGAGGAGCTGCATATAATTCATCGTTCTTTTTTTCAAAAAAAATCCCCTGCATGTATGAAGCATGTTTAACCATTTCCCTTCCAGTAAATGACACAGTCCCCTCCCTTTAACAAATTTTGCTATAAATTAGGAGAAGAAATGTGCCCAAATAAACCAACTTCTGAGCTGTCCAGCAAAAACCTACAAGAAGTATTTCTCCCTCAGAAGTCAGAGGATCTCATCTGCATCCAGTGAGAAAGCAGCATCTCCAGCCCAGAGGACCATCTCTTCTCTGCACCTCCAGCGCCCTGTCCAGCAGCATGAAGCCCCGCTTTCTCCTCCTGCCCCTCCTGGTTCTCCCTTGTTTTTGGGGCATTTCTCACGGCGGACCCATGTGCAACAACGACTGCTGTCGTTTCGTGGAGGGCTTCCCTGTCAGACTCAGGAAGCTCAGAGAGGACTATTCTCGGATAAGAGACTTCTATGTGAGTAAAAGCTTTTGCTCTGCATTCTAGTGCAGCCCCTCGCGGATCTGCAGGGGATGCTGCACCTCCTCGCCTCTGCGAGCGCAGACCCCTTCTATTGACACTTTTTTTTTCCTTTTTTTTTTTTTTGTTGCAGGAAGCAAATGATGACTTGGACACTGCTCTGCTCGACCAGACTGTGGCGGAGACTTTTAAGGTAGGTTTCTCACAGATGTAAGCAGGAAATAAACAGAGCGGCGACGGGGCTGTATCACGCGCACCGGGGAAAGAGTTAAAGGGCATCGAATAAAGCGGTGTCGCGCGCGCTCTCTCTCTCTCTTCTTGCAGAGCCCGTTTGCCTGCCAAGCCATGGACAGCATTTTGAACTTTTACCTGGGGACGGTGCTGCCCACCGCCCTGTCCGAAGTGACTGACGACACTAAGAGCTTAAAGCCTCACGTGGAGTCCATACAGCAGATTTTCGACGTGCTCAAGCGTGATGTCATGAAATGTGTAAGTAGGCTAGCTGATACACGTGTTACACCTACAGGAAAATAAAAACATCAGAGCAGGTTGTTCAGCTTGTTTGTCACCTCAGGCTGAAAAAAAGAAGGTATTTCCTCCTGATGCTCTGGTAAACATAACTCAGCTGGTGCTTAATGAGCGAAGACTATAAATAAGTGGCCGTTTTTAACATGAAGTGACATCTTGCTGACCTTATGGTTTAAAGGCTGCAGATTTTATATTGTAAATGTGGAGTATTTGAGGGTTAAATTTCACAAGAAGGCTGTTAAAACCTCCAACTTTACGTTTAGATCATTAAAGCCACATTGTTGAATGAAATTTTCCCCAAACTCTTTGCCAGTCTGAGAACGGTTTGAAGAGGTCAGCCATGGCTCATAATATTGCATTACTCAGTTATTTCTCAGCTGCTGCAGCATCTCTTGCAAAAAAGGAAGCTAAACAGTTTTTAATCTTCTATGGGTTTACTTCCCCCCCCCCTGAATTTTATTCTTGATTTGCTGAACATGCACAATTTTTCACTTCATGATAGGGTTAAACCAAAATTCCTATCAAGTCTTGATGCTCAATAAATCACATCTTGGCAGGCTGAATTTAAAGGTAACGCATCTTTATCTTTTTTCTTACAGAGACACTACTTTAATTGTAAGAAACCGTTTGACATCCGGAACCTAAATTCTTCATACACTGTGGTGAGTGTGGAAATATAAGCGTGCATTTTTCTAATTATCGTAATAAAATTTGGGGCATGATCATTCTGTGACCGATTATTTCTAATATATGAACCATGTGTTTGTTTACAGATGCAAAGTAAAGGTCTGTTTAAGGCTATGGGTGAACTGGACCTGCTTTTTAACTACATTGAGAGATATCTGGCTTCTCAGCGGCGCAGACCCACTTAAAGACTTGCTGACTCTAATGAGATGAGGACTATGTTTCTTTCTGCGGACTAAAAGGACTGCTCCTGACTCTTCGACTTATTTGCATTTTACTTTCAAAGCAATGAGTTAGATATATCTGCTGAGTGTCTTTATTTTTGAAAGACCAAGTTGACCTTTTTGTCCTAAGGACAAGGATATTTTTGAGGTATTCCATATCTGTGTATACTTTGAATTTTTGAGAAAAAACAGTTTTTTCTAAATATGAGACTATTATTTATGTAATATTATGTGTGACATTGTGTCTACTTGTATTTATTAGTTTTGTACTTTTGTATTCAAATAAAGATTTTAATTAGAACAAGTATCTCTTTTGGATTTTGTGCAACAAGCATGGGTAACCGGTTAAGTTCTGAAAATATACTGAATCACTTCCTGCAATACTGCAGAAACCATAGTGTAAACCCAACAAGCTGATGCACTAACCTCAAACGTGACCCATATACATCACTTACCAGCAGCAGCCCTGCCGTGTCTTATTTTACCGTAACTGTAACTAGCCAGCCTCACCCTCATGTCATATGCATACTTGCACAAAACACACATATGCAACAGCAGTCTCACTTAGTCACACATGCACACGGTTAAATAAAGCAACCCTTTGGTGAAAAATGCAAAGCCATAGTTTTTACACTTCCATGTCGCCCTCTTCAGAGTGACTCAGCTAGACGACCCGACAGCAGGATTTCACAGGGGTACAAATTATCTGCTGCACCTCAAAACAACGAAACACTTACTTAAAAAGACATGGAAGACAAATGTGTCCTGCTTTTCACTGCTTTAGAGGCATTTCTGCACTCATGTGCATCGTTCTGACACAGGTGTCGGACGGCTTTTTGACTCGACTGATTTCTGATTTGACATGGAGCTTTGCACTGAAACTACTCCACGACTACTATCTACTCTAATTAGTCATCATTCCAGCAATGACAGTACTTATGATATCATTCATAACATCTGTCCTACAGACTCTACGGCCTCTTTTATTTTGCACCAGTGTTAAGAAGCAGCATATTTGTGGGTCCATCATGTTTAACCATGTTTTCTGACTTCACTAAAAACCTTTTAGACAAGGATGCAAACTTTATTCTTTCTCTAAAAAATGTTAACAGCTTGAATTGCGTATGTGTGAACGGAATAAGATCATATCTGACTGTTATGGAATGAGTGTATATGTCTTGTCAGACAGCACTGGTTTCGAGCTCGGGTGAAAAAAAACTTGAGGCAAAGGTTTGCATAAGAGCTGCTGCTGCTCAGTGCACAGCGTACTGCTAAGGAATGTTTCTCTTTAGGTTCTCATGGCAGCTCACTCCTCTTTTGATGGAGCTCTGATGGAGATGCTCATAAATGATCAATATCGTGCACTATGGTCTAACGAGGTAGACTCTTCTAGTTCCGGAGAGAAAAAGAGAACTATTAGACAGAGATGCCATGCACACAAATATTTCTAGATTTGGAATGTGGGTGTTGGTGTTACACACTCTGCTGTTTTTGTAGGCTCCTTTATCAAGTACAATAAGCTGCATTTACTTTTATTGTATGATACAACCAAGTCTCCTCAGACTAGAAGACTTCCCTCACAAATAAACTGGACTGGACGATTGATTCAAAATCTGAATGTTATGCAGATGCATTTATAAAGAGCAGATCAGTTCAAACAGAGGCTGAAAATATAGGGGAAGAAGATTCAGTGGGATAATCTTTTTCACCCTGCAGCTCAGGGAAATCTTGGGAAAAATCTTTGCTTTTGGAAGTTTAAACCATCAGGGTTTGAAAGTCAAAATGAAGCAATTCTGCTAATGTAACTGATATTGACAATGATGTGATATGATGGAGGAAAAATTCAGCTCACACATCATTTAAACATTTCTTTCAGAAGCAGCAATTAAACACAAGGAGTCTCAAAAACAACCATTAGCGGAAAAGGTGAGTGTGAAAATAGCTCCACGGCATCCGCTCTGATTCAATATTGTAAATCAGAGATTCACAAAGCAGTGAGATTTATTTTTGTGCACATTTTTCCATCATTAGGTTGAGTCAAATATCAGATGATTCCGAAATGCAGATGTGCTAGAGATTGCTGCAGTATATAGCGTCAGTTTAAGAGCAGAGTGACACGCTTTCCACAAGAAAAATTCAGAATTCAGGGAATGTTGTGATGACTTAAAGTCCACTCTTGATAGTGCAAGGCAGATATTTAGTGATATCACCAGATACTCTGATGCCTTTCCTGTGTGCCTAATGGAAAATAGATGGGCTCTGTATCTACTGTGACACATACATTTCACAACACCGTCAACACACAGCTCAGAACAGCATTTTGCAACCGGTGGAACTCTTCGTACTTCCTTACATGACCATGTTAGGTTGTCATGGTTTGCATGTAATACCCTGGAAACAACTTCGCTTATTTAATAGAAGATCCTCAACAAATCAGGAAGGAGCAGTGACGTATGGAGCAACTGAGTTTTCACCAGCATCTATACCCTACACAGTATATCATTAAATAATACTGTGCAGCAAAATGGTTTTTAGATATTTTAGAGATTTCTTTCATTTAAGGAGACGTCTGGTAGGTGTTGAATTTATTCCATAAGATGGAAAAAACCCAAAAACATGCAGTAAGAGTCACAAAAAACTACATTTAGATGGGAGAAAGAGAACAGGGAGTGTCCAGCATCATTGAGTCAGTCTGGTGTAACTTGAGCATCAGGCACAGATAAGGATGAATATGGAAGTGTTGTAAGCTTTCCAAGGTAACTGTCAGAGACAAAATTCATGGGGTTGGAAAAAAGAAAATAGAACTGTTTAAAGGGAACATTATTTCTTCTGTTAAATGAATCCATCCATTGTCTATACCTGCTTTTGACAGTACAGGGTCATGGGGGATTCAAGTTAAAGACAAACAGTGTGAAATTGATATAATCTATTTATAGTAGTTTTAAAAAAGTATTTAGATTTTGTTCTCAAGCTCTATGTATGCATGCAAAGTCATGCAAAAGTATTCACCTGCCTCAGTGTTCCTGTCATTGCTTCGTATTACAGCATGCATTTCACATGGTTATTTTATGGCTCTAGCACTCTAGTTCATATCAAACAAAGCAGATTTTGCAGTTTTAATCTCTCTATTCAGATATACTGTAGTAACAATGGTGGCACCAATATGACAGCTTCCATGTTTTTATTTTCTTAGCAGTAACTCTATTAAAATGATTGAATGTCAGAAGAAATACAGATTATCAAATTTTCTTTTCTGTCATTGACCTTTGATGTAACTAGACTCTGCACTTTCAAGACTCAGTAAACACAAAGGCCGGCTGATCAGATGAGACTAACATTTGCAGCCATTAAAGGAAGCGGTGTTCCCGCTTACACAAACCCCATAAGTCTCACTGCTCCAGCAACAGCCTCCTGGCTGTGAAGCAATCTGATGGCAGTCTCATGCCGAGGGGATGTTTTGCATCATCAGCGAAACTTGTCAGAGCACAAGGGGATAAAGGATGGTGCAAAATACAGGGAAATTTTCCCTCAGGGTTCATCTTTCAAGAGGAAAACGACCCTTAGCATGCTGCTACAGCAACACCAGACTGGTTTGATGTTTGATGGGAGAAGTTTAAGTGTGCTGGAATGGCTGAGTGAAAACAGACATCCATCTGATGGAGAATCTGTGACAGGGGATCAAGATTGATGGACACTAGCAGGGCCCTGGAGGGAGCAAAGGTAGCCAGCAACAATCCTATTGGCTGGATGTGCCAAGTTCATAGAGACATACACAACATCAATTCATATCACAGGCTCTAATGCAAAAACGTAGTAAAAATGCCTGCAATGAATACATGTCTTCCCACTGTAACCACTGTGTTCTTTGAAATCTGTCAAGTGTTTCTGTATAACAGGCGAGTAAGTACTCAACATGAGAGGGAAAAAAAATCAAAGCAATCACACAAACCTCAAAGTTAGTAGCCTAACTGTAAGAAGCAGCGAATTTCCAGCAGACATGAAAGACTAGTACCTGTTGCTGTTACCTGTTGTCTTTCCATTTGATCATGTTTTGTTAGTTTAGTGAGCTGAGGTAATGTGTTTCTATTGCACCCGTGTCTGGGTCAGTCAACCCCATCATGTGAGAGGATGTGTGTGTGGGAAGAGCAGCATGGCATGCCACTTCAAAGAAATGCGTGTGTAGTCTCAGCCTCAGCTGAGAAGACTTCATAGAGGCAGCGCAGAGTGGTGACGTACCGAAGCCCGACCTGCTGACAAGTTTCCAAATTGGAAAGAAAAAATTATTTTTTTACATGTTTTTCTTGTTTTTGAGAAGAATATACTTATAACTTCTTTTAATTATAAGGATCTGTGAAGACTGTTGACTTTTGAGATGGGAACTTTCTAAACTGCATGCGGTCTCTTAGTAAGTTCGACCTTTATATCTTGTGAGTTAGACACCTTGTGGCCCAACCATTGGACAGTAATAATTTTGAGAAACAGACTAGTGGGTGTCTTGTGGTCTGTTGCATGCATACTAAGGGGGCAGGAACCTCTACTGGGCTAAAACAGGGACTCCCCTGAAGCCCCATTTACCCCCTCTCGCCCTCCTTCTCTTACCTGGCAGATGAATGAGAGAGATGACTGTGAGTTTCATCACACTCAGAGCTGGAAGCTCGGAGCCTACATTCGCTTCTGCACCTGAAGAGAAACAACTATGTGCACTAGCGGGAAACTTGCTCCGAACTCCCCGGTGTTGGCAAATGTGTTGACTCAATGCTACTATGCCGTTTTGCTATGCAAAAGCGTATATTCCAGGAGTCACTCATGCTCACCAGGATGATACAAGTCTGTCACGGGTTGAGTCTGTGCACCCCAACTTAAAGCCACAATTCCCAAGCAGACACAACAAGCTGAGTCATAACCAGAGACATGACTTGAGTTGAAAAATCCTCAATCTAAGCATAGGTCAAATTAGGAAAACTACTGAGCCGTTGTCTTTTTACAAGAACGGTTGTGTCTCACGTTATATAAAGGAAGCACAATTATATTCATGTCACTGACATAAGAAATCTCTTACTGATCTAAGTCAATGATGTCTTTAAAAAAGAAAAACTGGTTTAAAGACATTTCTTCTGAATTCCAAGGTGCAACATCAATTCCATTCACTTCTTACAGCGCTTTCTTTCTGGGTCAAAATAAAGCAAGGCGACAACTTCGAACATTAACAGTAAAAACAAACCTTAAATGACTGAAATTAGAGTAAAGAATACTTTATAAATAAAAATAATGAATAAATACCTTCAAAAACAATCTTATCCATTAATATTCCTAATAAGAAATTATGTAGAGTAAAACAGACTGTTATAAAGTACATGTGAGACTGATTTTGGACAAATGTGCGATTTTATATTCAGGAAAAAAGAAAAACAGAATAGTTTTTTGTTTCTTTTTTTTTTTTAATCCAAAGCTGAAGCAGACAAAAATACGGCAGGTGGAGCTGAACAGACTCAAAGACGAGTACAGACACACACATCTGTGCATAAACTACAAAAAAAAAGGTGTTGAGAAAAAAAATCAAACATTTAATGAACATCTTCAGTTGAGATGTGAATGGTATACTGGATGTGATTTTACAAAGTGAAATGAACCAAACAGACAAAATTAACATTTATTTCCCATGATACCAAGTGAGCTGGGAAGCGTCCTGTCCCATTAACAAAACACAAAAGATGAAAAAGAACTATTCTATCCTCCGAGTGTGACGAAAGTGGGCTGGTGGCATATTACATATTTCGATCTTCCTCGGTCCTCCAAGAAGTGTGCATTGCACAAAATTAGACGAGACTGAGCCTCCAGACCGCTAGGATGGTGCAACGAACAGTTCAGCGCTGCTTGAGACACTTCTGCTTACATAAACACACAAGCAACTCTTAATGTAGTTCAACTTCCCCCATCAGAGTTGCAAACAGAAATCCCCAGTTTCTTTTTTTTTTAACAGTATTTCCAGCTGACAAACACATCTGCATAGCATTAACCTGAAACAATACTGCAGCGCAACATGGGTAAAAGTTGGAACTAAATGATAGGAAGGGGTTAAAAAGCCATTTGCTGATAAGCAATGCTCAGTAAGGCCTATACTAAAACGTTCATAAAATCCATTAAAAAATACAGTATCATCTGCCTCCTACTCTCCAATGAGCTACATGCAAGGGAAAGAAGAGCTGGTTTCAGTGTAAAAAACAAACAAACACCACAGCTTCTTTCTCTGTCCTAAAACTATTTACCTGATAAACGAGCATGAATTAAGGTAGGAGTGAGGGGCTACGAGTGAGGTGCTCTGTCATAGTGGCGCGCGGCCCGTGTGTGAGTGCATAGGCCTCAGGTCAACATTCATAAAGACAAACTGAACCTGACAGACGCTCTCGGCCTCAGAAATTAGCATCCTTTTCCAGCTAATTTCATCGGTCAGGGACAGAGTCTTTACATTCCACTTGTCAGTTCAAAATACGTCTGCTTACTTTGAATGTACAGAAGAAGAAACCTCCCCTTGTTTCCATTTTTGGGATTTAGCCATTTCATACAACATTCACAGGTTTGAGGCTGCAACTAAAGGGGGGCAGTGGGGGGTTGAAAGATATCTAATGCTAATGTTTCATGTTTTATTCCAACATTCAAGCCCCTCTGGAGTAAACAACCTTATATTTGGAAAACAGGAGGAGAGAAATCTCGTCCCTCTCCTCCCCTTTTCACCGAGTCATAATCTCTTTTGTGATGTAAAAACACAAGTTCGACTCATCGCTCTGCAGAAGCAGGATAATGAGTCTGTTAAATTGGTAGAGTAATAAAAACAAAAACACTCTTACAAAACATTAGAATTTGTCAAGAAAAAATAAAACACTGAAAATCCATGCAATGCGACTAGTGTCGACAAATTATTGCTTCCTTTTTTTCCGCAACCTGTGTTTGTATGTGCATGCAAGCGTGCATCTTTCAGTGGGCAGCAGACTTTGGATCTGGCATGGCGTTATTGGCTCTCTTCCTTCTTTTATTTAGCAGTGGGTTGGTTGAGTCTTCAATGGTTTTGATTTTGATTTGCTCATAGTCGACCCTCATTGTTGCCAAGGCACTCGTCATTTCCTCCTGAGAAATTAAAAAAAGAAGGTCATGCTGATGCTTTCTTCATTTGCTTCATGGCATTTCACTACCGATGTCCGACATGTCCACAACCCCTTTTCACTGTGTGGGTTCCTCTCTTTCTACAGGATGTAGAAAATGGTGTGCAGAAATTTGCTCACAACACTAATAAAAAAATGCTTTAATAATCTTGCGTGAAATGGGCTGTGATAGGTAAGAGCAACCAAAAGGAGTATACAAGCAGCATGTATACACTGCAAAAAGTCCAAATCTTACAGAGTGCATTTTATTTAAATTTCTACTCAAAATATCTTATCATGCTTAATATAATATACAATTGCCTAAGGAGTAACATTTTAGTGAGATACAGGAACTTGTTTTGAGGCAACAGGAGAAAAGTACTACTTTTGAGCACCTCAAACTTATGAGACACTTAACTTTACAATAGTAGTAAAATGTAGCTAAGAAGTTTTTCCAGCTAATTTCAAGATCTTGTAAGGCTTGAATATATTGTCTTATTCCAAGAAATCTTTTCAAGAGAAATTGTAGTTGTTACATTGGTAGACCTTTTTCTTAATTTCAAGCAAAAATTATTTTTAACTTATTTTTGGAGTGGCCTTTTTACCAGTGTAAAAGCCAAGACCGAAGTTTAATTTTAACTCTGGTTCACCAGTGTGTGAAATAAAGTGACCTAGAAAGGAAATTAATATTACAACATAACAGTACATCAGGGTTTCAAAATATTTGTACATATTTTTATAATCAAATCGATTTGTGTACATATATTTGTATATATACTTATTTTTCTATTCCAATTATAAAAATAACAAATAATAGTGGATTGGATTAGTAGATTGTGCTTTATTTCAGTCATACAGTGGATGCATTATTCCTCTACTCTTTCATTCATATTTTCTGATGGTAAACTACATGTGCAGACACCGCCCAGCATGGCAGCCAATCTGCGCCAACAGCCTCTTCGTCTACCATGAAACAATTTGAGTATTAGTTTCTTTTTCTTTTAGTTTTGTGAGCAATTGTGACGGAAAGATACTGAGATCCAAAACTGCAAGGACACACCATTTCCTCAGCAAAATCATTTCAAACAAAACAAACCAACGTCTCACCTTGACTTCCTCCCATGCATCCTTCTCTTCCATTAAAACCCGGCTGGTGTGAAGAGGGGTCTGGGGAACCTCCATTGATTGCTTTAAGGGGACATAGAAGCAGATGCAATCTTACTTTACTGTTGTGACTTCAGCCAAAACAATCAAGAACAAATAAAAAGATGACCCCAGATGAGGCTTGTGGAGTAAGCACGCACATTGATCCATGGATGATTCATGAACTCTGTGATGGTCATCCTTTGGGTTGGTTCAGTCTTTAGGAGGGTCCTGATGAGCTGTTTGGCTGCAAACATAATACATGGAGACATGTTTTACTTGGAACTAACTTTGTTCATAGCCTTTTCAAACGGTCATATAAATGAATGTGTAATAAAATACAAAGTCAAATACACATCCATTGGCAGGTGAGACATATATGTGTAATTGTACAATTTTAAAAGTTAATCTATACTGATGAGCATGAACCAAGAAGTGTTACCGCCTGCAGCCACCAGAGGGCGATATCGGTTTGTAACAACTAAATGCTGCTCCTGTAGAAAAGATGAAGAATTCAGTTGAACGGCTGGGTTTGGTGAACTTGCTTATGGCTAACTAGCTTGTCGGACTTCATGGCTGGGCTAACTTGGTTTATTCAGCCTACCAGGTTATGTTCTCCATGCTATTATGCAGCTAAACTGTTAATGTGCTATGTTAGCATAGCAGACAGCGATCCTGCCTGTTGTGAGTGATATTGTGTAATTTAATACCCGTTACCCCATGGTCAGGGAGAAATCAAATACCAATTACCTGCATTTTTTTTGTAAAATATGCACATGTAGTTCGCACATGTAGTTAAATCAATGTTATATAACTTCGCTATGGGCATCACCATAGCTATGCCTTGATCAGTTGACACAGATCAGTTGGCTCTGACAGATGAAAGAGAGAAACATGCTGTAGCATGGAGCGGTTGTTAATGCGCAGGTCCTGTTTAATTCGTACTTAACGTGTTGTATTAACATACGTTAAGACGTTTTGGGTCGTTGTTCTGTGTGTAGCTGAATAACTCACCAGCTTTGATTTCTGTTCATGGGCATGGATTATGTTAAATTAATTTCTGAATAAATGTGTCCAGTGGGACCTCTACATTATTTTGACCTCTTCTGGGCACATGTTTTGACTGACGTGACTTATAACACAGAGCGACTTATAATCTGGAAAATACAGTATGCAACTACAACGCAATAGTAGTTCACACACGTACACCACTTTTCCATCTTTTTCTTTAGAAAGAGAAATTGAGTAGATCAGCGCCATCAACACATAACTTTTGTTTTCTTTTAAAAAGCCACATATTAGTCAAGAAATAAGGCATCTGCACATGTGAAACACCTTGATCAGGTTTCATTTTCTTGATCAGGAGAGAGACCTGTTAGTTACACTGAGAGCCGTTTCATGAAGTGCTCCAGCAGGAGTTTATGAAGCAATACCACAGCAAACATGATCAAACATTTCTGCAGTATGTGAAAGTGAGATTTTTTTACATAAGACCTTTCAATGTGACAACTTCCTTTTAAACTAAAATAAATCACAAAAACTCTCACCAGTTTCAAATTTCAGCTCAATCTGTGGTTTCCCAATAAATACCAACAAATACATTTTTAAACACAACGGGGAAAAATTGTTAATGGAATTTATATAAATGATAAATATATTTACACAAATGTTAGACTCTAATTACTCAGGTGAAGCAACTCTGATGTGTAAAAGCCCTTTAGGCTCATCTTTCTACAGGAAATTTCCACCATTCTTCAGGGGAAGGAATGTTTAAACTTGACTACTTTGCTCAAAGAAAATACCATGTAACTCAAAGTTAGTGACTTCTAGAATATCAATCCTTCCAGTTTTCATTGATCATTCTCTTGTTTTTTCTGAACATATTTCACTTTGTTGTGCATCAAAATTTTCAACTTGAAACTTTTTTTAAAACAAAAATGTTGAAAAATAATCCTCCTGTCTATACAAACTTTCCACAACACCACCAAACCAGCATGTAATTCTGTTAAAACAACTGCTCATGAAGGGGAGCTATTCCCCGTAATGACCCCTAACCACAAAGAAAGATGATGAAAATTCATCTTGTTGATCAGTTAGGGCTGAAACTGTGTTTTTCACTGCTACTAAACATTGAAGCAAGAATAAACATATTCTGTCTTTGTGGTGTGCATCGGTCTGCGGGTCGTTGCCGTGTAGATTGACCTGGTTGGATCATCTGGACAGTTTTTGTAGTGACATCAACTGTGGTCATTGATGATCCAACTCCTGCTGTGAACAGATCCTGAGACATTGTCTGCTCACTTTAGCATCAAGCCAAATGTTTATCTTTAGACGTTTATAGGCAGTTATTCTGTTATATTCATGTTTCAGCTGCAGAGACTAGAAGTCTGAGTTTTGTTTGTGCAGACAGAGGTTGGAGGAGGGGCTTTGAACTTTGATGTTTTACGCTAAAGTGCATGAAGGTTTGTCAGCTTTTGTTTTTGTAAAAAAGAAATATATATATATATATATATATATATATTTATTTATGCAAAGACTTATTACATAAAGTAATTGTAATCATGGTAATAAAGTGCATACTTTCTTAGCATAGCACAGGTCACACACTGTTTATTACACCATCAGCACACTGGGTCAGAGACCCCTAGTTTTCAAGCAGACCAGTTTGCAACTTCGTTCTTCATCTGAGTCTGAATGTGTGTTCACACTTGAAGCGGACCAAACTGTGTCAGAGTGAATGCACCCTTACCTTCCTCTGATACATCAGACCATTCAGGGTTGGGAAACTCATATTGGCCCATCCTGATCCTCTTCTTCATCCCAGGAGAGATGGCTAGGCCATGGTTAGAATAAAATGGAGGATACCCACACAGCCTGTTGGGACAATCATGACAGTAACATTAGGTACTCAACTGAATGAAGAATCAAATGATGAAGTGACTGAAGACACCGACTTACAGGATATACATAATGACACCCAACGACCACATGTCACATGACTTGTCGTACTTCTCTGGGCCCAGGACTTCTGGAGCTGCAAACACAAATGAAGGAATGAAGAAAAGGCAAGAGAGAAAACAGTAAATGCTACAAAGTTTAACTGCTAACTGAAATAATAATCGGAGTGAATGTGACAACACATGATGAGGCAGATTCTTACCAACGTAGTAGGGGGTGTAGCAGGGAGTATCTAAAGAGTTATTTGATGTGGTTTCCTTGGCAAAACCAAAGTCTGTGAGTTTGAGCAGGGCATTGGGCCTCTTCGTAGAATACAGTAAATTCTCTGGCTGCAGAAATAATATGAAGTTAATCACTGATAAACAGCAGATGAGTAATCTCACAAAAACTTTATCTCAAGATGCTTCAACTACCCAAAAAAAGGAGTTGAATTTAACACCGCCCATTATGACAGGATGAAATAAGACAAACCTTGACATCTCGATGTGCAATGTTGATCGCATGTAGGAACTGAATAGCCTCTCCTATGCTCTTCATGATATCAGATGCCTCTGAGATTAAAAACAGAAATTACTTTTTAAAAAAGAAGATAATGGGTTGTGACAGATACAGTTCTGTGAGAAGAGCAAATCAAAGTTAAATTCACACAGAAATGTGGCTTTGCATTCCTTAAAAGTAATTTTGCATCTTTGTGTGCGCTCAGTGATTTATATCTAAAACCAGCAATATATTGAACACAAAATATTTCATCATCTTCAGAAATCCTGCCGTTTATTGTATGGAACAGGCATACCTTTCTCAGTGAAGGCCTGGTCTCCCCGGTCCTGGATTCGACTGAAAAGCTCACCACCATCCATACTAAAAAACAGGAAAAAAAAGAGAGAAATGGGGTTTAACACGTCCAATCAGACCAATGTCGTCTTTCAAACTTCTGATTATTATGTGTGAATTCCAATAAGGCAGTCAAACATTCAAGGTGGTCTATTTGACATGATATCATCAGCATAATGGAGAAACTATTACAATATGAATTCTACATCTCCGTACAGATGTAGACAGCTCTAGTCCAACAGGGAGGCGGTCTGCAATCTGCTGATGACCAACTCAAGCAATTATTAATTCTTACCTACTGATAAGGCTATGTCACAACAACAAGACAGTAATCTGTTAGGCATGTAAATCAATACAAAAACAACCCATTTTTCAGATGAATTATATTAGTTTATAAAACCCAAAGGCGTCACAAGCTTTCATAATCTGATGATTACCAGTTACATTTAAACAAAGATGCTATTAGCTCAGTTTATACAACACAACATATCATAGCAGTAAATTAATTTCACGTTATTGGTTTTAATAATTCTGCCCGTAAACAAGGCACACCGAATCAATTCTGAGTATAGCATATGGACTAATTTCCAATAATGATAACAGTCTGAAAGTCACATCCTTTTGTGAGAATTATCAGCATAGACCTTCAACACTGAATGCATAGTTGCTCTGATATGATAAATTTCTAAGATAATTTTGAGGTCAACCCCTTCTTCCTCTACATTTCTGAAAATGTAGTCTGAATTCTGTGTAGGGATGTTTTTAAGAGTTTGAGGAGAACTTAACAGGAGCAGGTACAGCAACTGCATTATCATAAATTGATGCCTTATTCCAATTTTATATCATTTGATGATATGAAGTGGTTTGGAAAGCTTAATTTAAATTAAATGCTAAAATTATTCCCAGAGGTTTACAGAGTGTTATTTCCTCTTTTATCCGTTTCTGAGAAACTCACATAGCAACCCTTAGTTATAACTTGTGTTTTAGTTTTTTGCCCACAGCAAAGTTTAACATGCTGGTAATAGATTAGTGAACAAGACCATCCAATAGTTGAAAATACGCCCTCACCAGCTACTTTATTAAGTACATCTGTTAAGTTACTGTTTAGTTAACACAAACGGCTAATGGCTGCAGCTCAGTGCATTTAGGCATGTAGACCCGGCACAATGACCAAGTTTAATATAGACAGGGAACAAACATTACGCTGGGGCTAATCGGTTTTAAATTGCAATCGAAATTTATGTTACACAGCACCTGATCCAGGTTTAACCCATTCGTATCTGATGTACACCTCCCTTGCCCTACTTTTGTGACAGCATGGTAGGGATGGGCATAATTCATCAATAATTGATTAATCAGGCGTTACAATTTTAATTTATTACATCGTCTTTTACTCAATAAAACAAATGCATCTTTAAACTGGTGCTGAAGCTGAATTTAAGTGCATATTTTCCAGTATACCCACTGAATGAATCTCATTTAACCGTCACAAGAGCCGGTCATCTTGTAATAAAAATTAAAAAAAAATATATATTTTTTTACTTTCACTTAATTTAAATGTAGGCTATAAATATTGAATTTTAATATAGAAATATTAATGACTAATCGATAAATGATCGTTAATTCTCCTGATAATCGATTACCAGGATTAAAACTGTTTTAATTGAATGTGCATCCCTACAGCACGGTCCTACCACCACGACTGTGCTCTGTCTGAGCCACAAATAAGATCAGATTTGTCTCTAGTTTCAATCCTGACACTCACTTGAGGGGCAGAGACAGCAAGGACAGCAAGTTAGCTACCAGCCTTTATATCATTTTATGGATTATACTTTTATCTCTGTCATACAAAGGACTTCTGAAGGAGATATACTTTATAAAATTATATAAAAAATATAAAACCTACCAAACGCGTAACAAAACAGCCAACTTCTACCATCGGCACCAGATACCCCCTTTTACAGTGTTTTCAGGAGGCCATGAAGCATCCAATCAGGATGAGTCTATTCCAGCCTTGAGATTGGTTGGAATTGTGGGACACTGATACCAGTACATCAAGTTGAAAAAGCTTATTGACAGAACTGAGCATATATCCTACACTACAAGCATGTCCGCGGGAGCAGATGAAACAAACAGGATTTTTTTCATCGGCATGTTTCCGCAAAGAGGAGCAAGCAGAAATAAATTGTGTGTGCACAAAATATATTTTCATTCTCTTCCATTTTTCTATCAGCTAAAGGAAAGATCTGCTTGAAATGCGATTCATGTGCCTGCAAAACATACTTTTTTGCTGAGAATGAGAATGGCTCTGTGCTTGCTCAAAAATTAGGCACAATAACACCATAGATATGCATTTTCTGCTGGTTGCTGTGCATGCACATCTGTGTGTGGCTTCAGAGTGAAACTCTAATGTGTTCAGTATATAAATCATGTAGAGAGAAATGAGGAGCTGTGGTCAAAATAAGCTTAACAACAGACTCTTCAGTTTTTACAAGAAGCACAGAGAAACCTCTAGAGGAAACTTGTGTTTTGCATCTTGCTGGTAAGTTTCTTTCCTTGTTAGAATATAGCCACAGAAAAATTCATACTTTATATGTCACGTGATAATCTTTCATCACATATATTAAAAATATTCTGCACTGAAACACGGAGAACAACCTGAAATTTAAAAGATTAAAAGGCAAACTAAATTCCAATATCAGTCAGAAAAATCCTTGATCTGGCCTTTAATATACCCAATAAAATACAACTAAAACCAACATGGCAAATTTTTATAATAACCACAAACCACAATCATATCCATGCAACTTTAAAAATACTAAAAGCACATCAAAGTTTAAGTTCTGTCGAAAAATAGAAAAATAAAGAACAAAATAGGTCAAACGTACAAGTAAGCATTAGTAGTCTGACTTCAAGAGAGTATGAACAAGTAGCGCTCGCTTACTTGATAAGTTTCATTTAACGTTGTCTGACAAGAATGACTGTGTGAGTTTCAGGTCCAATCATCAATATCAATTTCACATCTGTCTACCGAGAGGGTTCACTACACCTCAGAGCCATTCTTTAGACATCCTATTGTTGAAGGGAGCACAAGACTCGGGCTTTGAGCCCTGGGACAGCCCTGACAAAACCACAGCACACTTCTTATTTCTCTAAATCATTCACGTTTGCATGCTGAGAAACGGACACCAGTAACTTCCGGCAGCGAGGCAATCCCTGTTATGCAAATCTATGTGGTCGAAGTTAAGAGATAAAGATATTCTGAGGTCGCTAAACCCTATTCTCTTCCTCTCTGTTTCTGAAGAACTTTAGCACAAGTGTGAATTCTCAGCAGACGATTGATAAACACTGTAGTACTGGTCACATCTTAGAATGTCACAGCAGAAAATCGATCCACCCTTGCACATTTCAACCTACATTCTTTCACATCTCATGTACAGTGTGAAGATGCTGCACCACGAACAATGATAAGAACCGTTTGGAGAAGACTGAGGGAAAAAAAGAAAAAAGTAAGACAACAGCAAGTTTTTGCAGTTGCCTTGTTATAAAAACCTTTTAAGATTACTTATTCAACTTTTTAAGGGAAAGAAAAACCTTGAATAAAGATTTACTCAGAGCAGAAAAAACCTCTCTGGAGTTTGGTCTGCACCTTTCACTTACAATGTGATTGTTTATCAATTTAACAAATTTATCATTGCCTATGTTTATAAGATCTATCCATGCAAGCTGCGGGCACTTGATGCAGCAGTGATTTACCATTAACAACCTGCACAGTCTACTGTTTAAAACAGAATATAGGTATGCAACGGACCTCAGTTTACTGAGGTCCGTTGCATACCTATATTCTGACTGTTACCAGAATATAGGTATGTACCAGACTGTTTGGCAGTTCATGGGACAATTCACCCTGGTATCCCACAGGCTCTCAATTCTGCAATAGATTCTGTGTTGGTGCTTTATTTACTGCTTAAAGGCCTGTGTGTGTGTGTGTGTGTGTGTGTGTGTCCAAAGATATGCATGTGTGTGCCTCTCCATGCACACGAAACCTCGCCCCTGCAAGTCAATGTCCAGTCCCTGTTGTCCCCCCGTCCACTCACTGGGACTCTGTGGCCCACACACATAGACACATGAAAACAGTGTGCTCCAGTGCTGTTGCAAACTTGGCAATTTTGTCGCTATATTCAGCGAGTTTTCAAACCCCTCTTGTGGCTTTTTTTTCTCTCAGAAAAATGAAACACAAAGCTACTGGCTTACTGTTAGATATAATATAATGACTAATAACGAAGAGCGTGGACAAAAACTATTAAACACCTTCCAGCAGAGCTGAGAGACAGTTTAAAATCCAGCAGCTCAATTTAAAACCCTCATTGTGTGATAATTTCACTTTTGTAAAGTATTATTAAGTAAAAAGACTATGATCCACTTAAAGTGTTTTTGTTTGTATTTTGTTTCTTTAAAGATTTCATACTACTATATACATGTGGTCAAAAAATGTGTTGCGTGATTTAAAAAGGGACTATACCCGATTTCACGTCCGGCTAGTTTTGGCGTGACGCTCTCTCTGCCAGGTTAATTTTCGGAACGTCCAGACTCCGATCAGCCAGTAATAGCATTCCCATAGTGACCTGGTATCAAGTTACGAAAGTTAAACCCCTTAGCCGAGAAAAAGCGTCACACAAAAGAAAAACAAACTAGCCGCTATCGCTAACTAAGCTAGCCGGCCGTGAAATTGGGTATAGTCCCTTTAATGTAATCTGCTTGAACACAGATAGCGGAAACATTTCAGTCCTGGTACTACTGGATCTCAGTGCTGGTTTTTACACAGTTGATCATAACATCTTGTTAGACCGGCTGAAAAACTGGGTAGGACTTTCTGGCACTGCAGTTAACTGGTTTGAGTCCTATCTAAAAGAAAGGGACTATTTCGTGTCTATAGGTAACTATCAATCTCAGCAAAGTAAAATAACCTGTGGAATTCCCCAAGGCTCCATCCCAGGGCACCCTGCTGTTCAACATCTACATGCTCCCAATTTAATCTCAAATTATAAAAAAACAACAAAATATGTTACCATAGTTACGCTGATGACACACAGATCTACATTACCATCACACCAGGAGACTATAGTTCGATCCAATCGCTGGTCACATGCATTGATCAGATTAAAGACTGGATGTGTCACAACTTTCTTCAGTTAAATAAGGACAAAACTGAAATCATAGTCTTTGGAGCCAAAGAAGAAAGATTAAAAGTCTGCACTCAGCTTGAGACGGCTAAGTTAGAACCCACCAGCAGAGCCAGAAACCTGGGTGTAGTCATGGACTCAGACCTGAACTTCAGTAGTCATTTTAAGACAGTTGTGAAGTCAGCCTACTTCCACTTTAAAAGCATATTGAGGATTAAAGGAATAATGTCGCCACAGGATTTAGAAAAACCTGTCCATGCATTTATTTTTAGTAGACTGGACGACTGTAATGTTGTCCTTACAGGTCTCCCTAAAAAGTCCATCAGACAGCTGCAGTTAGTCCAAAATGCTGCTGCTCCAGTCCTCACTAAGACCAGGAAAGTGGATCATATAACACCGGTCCTCACTAAGA
>JAVQJG010057848.1:0-14154 GCA_036024015.1 Craterocephalus amniculus | reverse complement strand
CCCCCCCCCCCCCCCCCCCCCCCCCCAATACATTGGTCCGTGTCTGTATGTGTCATAAATGCTCTGAGTAAACTATTTACATAAATTTTAGATTTATGTCTTTGTAACTTCAAAATGTTTTCCCCTCAACTGTTCCAGCTGGAAGACAGCAGAGAAGTTATTTCTTGATGCTATGGAGAAGATCAAAGCCATTGGAAATGAGGTAACAGCTGATCTCTTTAACTGCTAGAGTTACTGTTGTGTCTTCAAAATGCCGCTAGTTTCTCATATTGTATACTGTAATGTCTGTCAATCAATTTAAGGTTACTGTGGACAAGTGGGAGCCCCTGTTAAACAACTTGGGTCATGTTTGTCGGAAACTAAAGTAAGTATGGAGCAAAATGTACTTTGTGTTTTCCTCTTTGGATTGTGTTTTTTTTTTCAAGTTCCAATATGAATATACTTGTATTCCAATGTTTTTAACTTTTAAGTCAGTGTGTGCTGGGAGTAATGCTGGACAAATGTGCATGCATAAACACACTTCCAGGGATTGTTACCACCTCATTAGATTTATATAGCATATATAAAACACAAGTGTTTTTACCCTTGTGTATTATGGATTTAATGTTTTATTTAAAAAACATTTTGCTGTGTATGTAAGTCGGTTCCATTTCATTTCTGCTTTGTTATTTAATTACACAACCAATTTTTAATTGAGATCCACCACATTTCACTATCTCGGCCATTTTCAAGGTAGAGATATCCACAATAAAGCCTTGTTAAGTCATCTTCAGACATTAACTGAACAGACTAGATGACCTTTGAAGAGTTATCCGCAACAGTTACACAAGTGCCAGGAGCTTGTTCTGTAAGATCTGAGTCTGAGCACAGAAGAAAGCTTTGCAGCTTGTTTTGTACCTGTGTCAGAAATGGCTACATGTACATGGTACAAAAAAGTAGATTTTCTACACTGTTACTGAAGCCACAAAGTGTGTACACATTTGTGAGTGGGGAAGTTATGAATCGAATAATGATCGTTAAGACTAGTTTTATGTAATCTCATATCAAATAAATAATTTCCAAAGAGGATTCACGTTCAGTGTTGTCATTTTTAGATTGTAATGATTCCATTATCACAAGATAAAACCCAACAATACCTGTGACTCTCTCATCATCCTACTAAAACTGTTGACTGGCACTGGGTCATCACAAGATCTATAAAAAAAATTAAAATGAACAACTTCTTTTAAATTTTGTGGTTCAATTGTAAAACTCGTAAAACAGTCTGTGTTGTTCCTTATGAAGAAAATTTGGTTGGGTTTGTGTTACATCAGTACAAATTAGCCCTTAAGTATTAATTTAACTCTCAGTAAGAAGCTTATGCTACATGCAAATATTTGCATGTAAAATTCATGAACAACACCTTTTTTACTGCGCTGTTTGATGTATATAAATTTCTTTTACAGAAAGTATGACCAGGCTCTTGAGTACCACCGCCAAGCACTGGTGTTGATCCCACAGCATGCATCAACCTATGCTTCTATAGGATATGTGCACACACTCATGGGTGACTTTGAAAGTGCTATTGACTACTTTCACACGGCAAGTTTTTCTGCAGGGCTACCCTGAAGTTTTCACGAAAAAAACAAACAAAAAAACAACCTTTTCAATTAATTTTCCAAATGCCAACATCATTTAGGTTTTTTCTGTTTTTCTTTTCTGACAGGCACTTGGACTGAAAAGGGACGACACTTTCTCTGTGACAATGCTCGGCCACTGTATTGAGATGTACATCGGTGACACAGACGCCTTCATAGGTAAATTTTATCTTGGATTTGTTTGGCTTTTTTTTCTTTAAAAAGAAATAAAGAGTTTATACTTAAAGCATTGATAGGCTTGGCATTAAAAAATCCTTGTAATCTGTTAACTATCATTTTTCACTAAGGCACAGACATCAATGACAAGGTGCGAGGCAGCTTGAACACTCCAGCACTGATGAAGATGTTGAACACATCAGAGCCTGCAGATAGTCTGGCTTCACCCAGATTGGAAGAGACAAACATGTCATTGGAAACATCAGCGACCAATCAGGACAAGATGATGCTGGAGACACCTCTACGACTCTCATTAACCCTGGAGTGTGATATGTATGAGAGCGACATGATGTTGGACACCTTATCAGACACCAGCACGTGATCTTATCTTGTCAGGAAAGAACTGATGGGGTTGACTTGAATACACATATCCAATCCAAGGACAACATCCAAAACCACACTAGCAACTATCCCTCCTCTGTGTCAGTTCCCTCTGTTGTGCATTTTATGTCTTTCTTAAAACTAAGAAAACATGGAAGATAAAGTTATCTATTTTGAACATGGATGTATGAATTTGTATACAGCACCTGCTGTGTAGCATATTATTTTTGCAAGACTGCACTTTAAAGGGGGAAATTGACATGCTTTGTTTTGTGGGATTGAGTGTTTTTTCCTTGGGTTAAAACACTGGATAAATGTGGTAAACTGACCCTTGTTTGAACAGAGCAAATACAGCCGCAACACACATTTAAAGACTACGCTTCAGTCACCTCCTACTGCCTGTGGCAGGATTTTCCATGTTAATGAACCTGTGGATTTTCACCTTGAAAGAAACATTTTCCTTTTGGCTACTTTAATAAACCATGTATTCATCTTAAGCATTTTGTATTGTTTTCCCTCTGTAAGCTGTAAGTCTTTGATTTACAGAAAATTTGTATGTGAAGTTGTTTTTTCTACCAGTTGCTGATAATTATTGAAACATACCCCACTTGAAGTTTTCGTCCACAAGTTGCATTGGGTTCCACGACATGCAAACTATGTTTTTAGTAAAACAAGTTTTTATAATTTGAATAACATTTTTTAACTTTTCTTAATCCGCATTTTCTGAGGTGATGGTGTCAGGACCACTGAATTCTGTGCTACATGATACTCGATATTAAAAGAAAATCCAAGCAGAAAACAGAGTTCTTTTTTAAAATGCAGTGGTAGAAACCGTACAATGTAGAGCATCCTCTCAAATGTCATATTCTGGTTCTGGGGAGGAGTCAGAAGTCTCTGCTTCTCCCATCCTTTCTGACGCCCGTAAAGCTGGTTTTGTGTCCAATGACGACCGTCCGTGCTAACCTGGGGAGAGATGGGCTGCACTCCGTCTAAATCGACCGGTGTTTACACGCACGGTAAGGTCTACCGGGACCTGGACACCTGCTCCACGTTCGTCCCCAGCCACAAGAGCTCCGTGTCCACACCTGAGAGACCGGTTCTGTGCGTGGAGGACAGCAGCGGAAAGCAAACTCTTCTCTGTGGTGGGTTTGTACGATTACTAGATGCATTTTAAAAGCTGTTTCATGCGTGCAAAATAGGGTCATAATTGAATAAATATTCTTGCAACCCGTTTTCCTCATGAAGAGTTGGTTTACTTTTCCTTAGTTCCCTGCAGGGATGTCCTAGGGCGGTCTGTGAGCCAGTCGTATTGCGATTCCCGCAGCTCTGTGGACAACACGGTGTTACACCAAAATACGGCTCCCAGGCACAGCCCGACCCAGGACTCCCACAGTTCTCCTGATGGATGCGGAACCCCTTGACTCCATGCAAAGTGGCAGAGCAATCGGATTAATGGAGTGGAAGTTTGATTTATCACACATTTAACTCTGGCGAAAACTGTTTCTTTGCCAAAACTTTGTGTATGTATTTGCTTTTTGAAAACCTCTTGAAATAAATGCATTTCTGAACTAATGTTCATTTCGTTGTTTCTTAATTTTTTTAGATGTGTCACAAAATTGGATTAATATAATAATGACATATCAAAGCCTAAATCGCTTCAAACAGACTTATTTTAAAAAAAAACGGTCATAAACGGTTTTGGTTGTCCTCTCTCTTGCGAGATTAGACTTCTGTGCTCTCGCGAGAACAGAGTAGCTTAGCACCAGCGAGGAGAGGGAGATGGAGAGAAATGAGGTCTGAAAAGGACCCGATGACCGTGGGCAAGGAGAAAAGTGTCGTGGAGATACAATTTAGGGATATCCCAAGAGAGCAGGAAAACACTCTTGGTAATCCCAAGCAGAAAGAAGAGAAGAAAGAGGTTTTCACCAAGGTAAGTGGTGGTGCGTTTGCGGTATGTCGCATTGTTTATGCTGCGTGGAAAACAGTCATGGAGGAGACGCGAAGGGATGTGTTTCAGCACCGCGGACAGCGACAGGAGTAGGAAGCTCCTGGTTTACGTTGGACCTATGGATCCTCTGAGCAACCAGAATAACTCATATATATATATACAGTATATTCTCTCTGAATACCTTTAATGTCGCCACTGGCTTCGTTTAAGGTCGGCTTCCATTTACTTTGATGTTCGAAGGAATGCAAGAGACTACAACGCAAGATTTTGCAATGCGATGTCCGATCATTTTCGTGCATCACAAAACTCAATCACCCCAGTTAATTTTCAGGCCTCAAATTTTTTGTTATCTCCATATGAAACTATGCTGCGCTCAGCAAAGAGTATTTATTCAACTGTGTACTGGAACAAGTGCTTTGTATCGTTTATCTTACCAGAAATATTTGATCACGTAAAAGTTCCAGAGCCTTCATTTACTCAAAATGTTTATTTTCTTTTAAATTATTTGGGTTAATTTTTTTTTTTGGCAATTCATTCACCCAACCATTCATTCAAAATAATCGCATAACACACCAAACAGGCTAACAGCTGTATTATCCGTATTTCATTTTCCTGTATATGTGGGTGCACCCTTTTATGAAATATTTATATTTTTGTGCAACAGTCCATCTCCATTTATAAAATAACTGTCTCTAGACAAAAACAATGCAAATATAAATCAAGCTTTGATACAACTTTCAGTGCAATTCAGGGCTTCACGTGATGGCTTTGGATTGAAGGGTACTGTGTTTCTATTCAGCTGACAAGCTGAAATGGACAGGCCGAAATTGAAAGCATCTTTATATAACTCTGTAAATACAAAAGTTGATAGAAGTGAACAATGAATAATATTTCCAGGTCTGTTTTGGCATGATACGTCATACATTTCAAATATTTTGATTTTACCAATCCTTTTATGCCTTTTCCATACTCTCCATAACAGTCTTAAAACCACCCTGCCTCATCTGTATTTGGATATAATGAGAATTGTATGATTTTTGTAGTCTTTCCAGAGTAGATTGTTTAAGCCTGTAAACCCTTTTTTCCTCAGAGATAAGTAATTGCTTTTACTTTCTGCTGTGCAGAACATGAATGTATGAATTGCTTTTTACAGGTGGTAATCCGGAGGCTTCCACCTAACCTGTCAAAGGACCAGCTAGAAGAACAACTTACTCCACTTCCATCTTACGACTACTTTGAGTTCTTCTCAGCAGATCAAAGGTATCATTAGTTTCATTAATTTATGATGCAAGAAAATCCTCCTGCGTGCCCTAATGAATATTTCTGACCTTTGTATCTTTCGGGTTGTCTTCACAGTCTCTATCCCCACCTGTTCTCCAGAGCTTATATCAATTTCAAGAACACGGAAGACATCTTGCTGTTTAGAGATCGATTTGATGGCTACGTCTTCATTGACAACAAGGGTATTTTCAGTTTTCTCCAGACTCATACTTTGTTAACAGCGGTCAGGTTCAGTGACAGCTTCAGCATTGTGAACAAAGATGCAGCTTTAGCACCAGCTTCCATTGTCATTACCTGATAGTTGGTCTGCTAAATAATGAACTGCCTTGCGTCAATATTCACCCAGGCCAGGAATATCCTGCGGTGGTAGAATTTGCCCCATTCCAGAAGATTTCCAAAAAGAAACTCAAGAAAAAAGATGCCAAAGCAGGAAGCATTGAAGAAGGTACAAAAAATATTTAGCATAGTTTCCTTAGAAAAATTATGCCTAAGCGGCAGAGACTCTGTTTTTAGATTTAACATGCTTACTTATATCAGTGTAACTTTTACCCCTTCTGTCTGTGAAACTCACTCAGACCCAGAATACAAGCGATTCTTGGAGAATTACTCCTGTGATGAAGAAAAATCCATGGCTAACCCAGAGATTCTACTTGGGGAGATAGAGGCCAAGACCAGAGAGCTCATAGGTACACTGTCATGTGCACATTATTGCACAGTTATTATTGTTAAAAGAAAATTTACTTGTGGCTGTAAATTACTTTTTTCTTTTTCCTGTTTGCTTTCAGCTAAGCGGACAACCCCGCTGCTGGAGTACATCAAAAATAAGAAAATTGAGAAACAGGTGAGAAGAAATAAACGACCTTGAGGCAGTTTTTGAAATACAGAAGAATTCATATTCAACCCTGCAGCATGTTTCTCAACAGAGAATAAGAGAGGAGAAGAGAGAGGAGAGGAGAAGAAGAGAGCTGGAAAAGAAAAGGCAAAGGGAGGAGGAAAAGAGGAAGAGACGAGAAGAGGAGAGACGTAAGCGAAAGGAGGCAGAGAAACAGAAGAAACTATCAGATAAAGACATTAAGATTAAGGTAACCCAGCATCACTACAAAGCTGTTCAACACCAACTTGTTGATCCTGTTTGTTTGAGCTGTATGGCAACATGAAGATGTTTTTGTTTTTTGTTTTATTTGTACGTCCAGCTCCTGAAGAAAAGTGATAGAGATGATGATGTTGATTTAGACCGAATAAAGGACAAAAGCGACAATGGAGAGGCAGAGAGGACAAAATGGGAAAAAGCTGGAGGACAAATGAAGTTAAAAGAACCCAAAGAAAAGTAAGCAATGTTGCATTTTTCATTAAACACCAGTAAATTGGCTCTTGTTCAAACCGAATTTGTATCATCATTGTTATTAGCAATGGAAAAAAAAATTCATTGTAAACTTTAACATGCTTCCTATTATATTCCAAGTGGCTGCCTCCTTAAATCGTTTTTTTGTCTGGATGTTAATGGATTCCTTTTTACAATACAAAACTTTTGGACATAAAAAAAAAACTGTTAAAATGGTGCTGATAAAAATAATCTTAAGACTTGTTTCTATACATCAGCTAATATGCTGTCTTTGCAATCTATCCTCTGACCACTAGAGGTCAGCCTGAGAGTGACAAGGAGCAGAGAGAGCAGCACGGGCGCAGGCAGAGAGACAAGGACCACCGTGGGAAAGAGGACGATAGGAAACGACAGCAACACCACTATGAGTTTGACAAGTTCATACGCCGGAAAGATGAGACCAAATGGGGGAAGGGGTACTGCCAGGATCGCGCCAAGAAAGAGCATCATCATAGCTATTCTTACTGTCCTGATGGTGGAGACAAGATGGGAAAGGAGGATAGGGACGACCTGAGTAATAGGAAGGAACGCCTCCGAAACAAGGTGAGCGAGAAGGTGAGCATGAGATTGGGAGGAGGGTGGTCAATTATTTCTTTATTTTAGACTTCAGATATTGATTTGCAAAGCATATTGTTGATTATTCTCCAAAATCTACTTCACAATCATGCTGCCACGTTCTTTTTAGGTAAAAGAGGCTTCCTCCTGCTGGCTGTCGTTCCAAACAAGCAATTAATCTTCAGTCGTTTTCCAGCTCTACTGTCATTGGTTCTCACACTTAAAATGCCGACTGAAGCCTGTAGAGTCTCAGATGTAACTCTTGGGTTTTTTGAAAATTACTATTTCTCTAGAAATGCACAGCCTGACCTTGGGGGAGGGAATTACTGGGATGTCCACCCCTGGGAGGACTGGCAGCCTTTCTTACTGTAAAATGATGGTGATAAATCAAGTGCATTTAAAAAGCAGAACCTAGTGGCCACTTTCCTGTTAATTCCTTTGGAAGCTGTAAAAGTAAACTTATTGTTTCCAGCCTTAAATGCACTCTGATGTTTTAATTGAATAAACTGTATATAAGAAATGGACAAAGCCACAATAGCCCCAGCAACTGATCTGGAAACTACACTGAATGCTGTATAAATGTAGGCTTTAATAAAATTAAAATATGAGTTTTATGGAAGAAAATCCATTAATCTTGTTCAGATACTGTTTGGAAACAAAAAATCCAGTTTTTTAAACAATATATTTTCAAGTAAAATAATAAGATTTTTTCAAGTCTATTTTACTTTGGTTGTGTAATTGTGTGTAAATGCCATAATATGTAGTTTCTGAATGACTACACCGTGTTTCTATTTCTAAATCAGAAGCCTATTGTTATTGCCGGTGTCTTTCAACTTCTAGAAAACCCGAACATTTTGAATCAGATAACATAAATATTAGAGAATGCTGATGTTTTGTCTTCGATTTTCTTTATTAAAGGTTGTCAGAAAGCAAACTGCCTCTCGTTTCAGAATCACTGATGTTTCCAATTAACCGGTGAGAATACAATTCCTCTCTTAGTTATACCTGTTATCTCAAAACCGTGCACTACATCCATTTCCAGATTATATATGTGCACACCTCTAAACATGCTCTGCAAATAATTACAGCATTGTAAAAAAGTTGTGGCGTCTGATTGTTTGTGGTGGGAACAAAGTCAGAGGTTACCAACTTCCTCTGTAATTTCATTTCTCTGTGTAAGTAAAAAGAGAAGTTTCTGTTCTCGCTAGTCCAGCTCAAGTTGGGATTCACTCAAAAAAAAAAAAACAGAAGACGAAAAAAAACTAAAACAAAAAATGTCTTTATATAATAATTAGAATATATAAATTGGTCACTGCCTGTCTCTCTGATGTCCCTGTTCTCTTGTCTCTCTGCAGGACCGGCCAGCCATGCAGCTTTATCAGCCAGGCGCACGCAACAGGAAGCGCATGAGCTCCGCCGGCAAAGGCTACGACTGCATCCCCGTGGGCCACTCACCTGAACGCAGGACAGAGCATTGTTATGAGCCTGTCTCTATGGCTATGGGCCTGGACAGGGGGTTTGAAAAAAGCAAAGATGAACAGTGAGTCTGGATGTTTTCAGGACATAAAAAGAAAATCTATAATTTTCAGCTTTTTCAGGCTAAATTTATGGTGACTGGTTTGTCTGGTTAAAACTGTTTTTTGAGGACTGAGGAGTATGGACATATTAAAGCAAGTCATCCTGTCAGTATTGTCAGTATTTGGTGTAGTAAGATTCTGAATCATGAAAGTTTGCAGGAGCATTTGAATCATAATGAAAAGTAAAACAAATAACGGAAACTGAGAAAGACGATGAAACAATTAATTCTATCTGAGTTTTTTTCGTCTTTTTTTGTATTCATTCACTTTCTGAGTTCTGATTGACATATTAGTATTGAAATTATCTTTTTAATGTAACTGCTATGTGTAAGTTAGCCTTTGACCTCATCAACTCCTGAGACAGTCCAGTATCACTTCCTATGGTGATGAGTTTGAATTGTTTTCCTACTTATAGCCTTTCACTTCCCACAGTAGTTTACTGGCCTCGTGCTCCTACAGAGATCTTTTTTTTTGTCTTTGTACATTCTGCTGGAACTGGATGTTTCTAATGATCTTATAGATTTTATAAAACTAAAAATAGTAATGGATATACGTAGAAACTGCAGGAGAAGAAATTCTGTACAGCCTGCTGTGTTTTTTGGGGAACTGAGTGAGAGTTCGTTGAGACATCACTTTTATCTAAAATATTTTGCTTGTGTCTTACACTCAGTCTGTGTCATTTTAGAATTTCATCAAACAGGTGCAAAATTATTTTGTGAGCTAAGCTTTGTATACATACGCCCATGAGCCAGGAAGAACACATTCTCTACATTTCTGTAAAGCATTTCCTTAAAATGAAATATCAAAATGCAAAGTTGGCTGTTGAGAACTTTTTTTTAATGCTGTGTGCATGGAAATTAATTATTGCTCTTGATTAAATGTAAAAAAAGTCATAAATATAAATATTATAGTTATATTGCCTTATGTTCATTTTGCGTGTGACCAACATTTCTCTGTAATATGTTGTTTCTCGTTTAATGTGTGTTTTCCCCTTCTTTTCTTGAGAAAATAAAGCTTTACTAACAGATTCAAGATTATGACAGCTGGGGCATTTCTCTGAAAGTCGAGCGAAGACAATGCCACACGTTAAAAAATTATGAAAATTAGTCAGTCACAGTTACAGTAAATCTATTACCCAATAGTATGATGGGTGACATGGGCATGCTATAACATTAGCAAAACTGAGGGAAAAATGCAGAACTGCAACTTTTTGTCAGACTGGCACACATCAGTAGTGGTAGTAGTAGTGAAGCTGTGAAGTTAGTAGTGAAGTTCGAGAGCAGGTGGTATGTCTCTGCAGATGTAACTGAGGATGCGGGACAAAGGTTTCTTTGTCCTGTTTGAGTTAATGAGAAAATTCTTTGCATGCAATCACTCACACTTTCACCCAGACAAAGCAGAACTGTCATAATCAACAGGAAACCAGCAGCATATGAGCACGCACACGCCAAAAATCTTGTGAGCCAGCTGAAATCTTAAATTCTCACTTCACTTTAATAGATGACTTTCATGCAGCACATGTTGGAGCACACAACTAAAAATGGGTTTATAGGACTTAGTGAGGTTTGGTTTTGACTCTGTTGTCATGACACCAGCCTTGTTTCGTGCTCATACGTGTCACATCCATTGGTGACATGTTTCTGGTAAATTAAGTGAAAGTGAAATCATCACTTACAGACAAATGGGAAATCCCAAGATATCTTTTTTGGATTTTTTTTTTTTCTTTCAGAATTGTTATGAAGAAGTACCGAAAGTTCTTTGTAAGAATTAGTCACAACCCATTGTTACATAGTATACAGTGGAAAGCCTTTAGATTATCTAAACTTCACACTAAACTTGGATGAGTAAATTTGAGTAGTATTTGACATTTGATGAGTCTTAGATGAGGCAGTGTGTCACAAATTTTTCTAAACACTGAATCTTACATGCGTCCGTTATAGCAGTTAGAATGAAGGATGTCACATGGTGCATTTCCTCTCTTTGGCACTGTAACGTGTTCAAACCGATTTCCTTAGCAGCTTTCCTCACTAACAATATCTGTACCCTCATCTGCAACTGCCGTTCATATGCCCACATGCCTCGTCAACCGCTGCGCTCACAAAGGTAAGTTTTCAATGGACTTTTCCTATGTTGGAACTTTTTGATTAATTCTTATTTCCATTGTTAAAACTGATGTGTAGAAGTAATAGTTTAGGACTCCAGCATGTTTCATCATAAGCATGAAAATCAGAAAAAAATTATTAATCTGTCTTTTTTTTAAATGAGTACCTTTTAGTACACAATGGTCATCTGAAAAAAATCTAAGTTAACATTGGTTCGTGGTGTACAAAAAAGGCGGTTAAAAAATATTAATACCATGTGGCAGGATGACATATATTATGAGAAAGAACAGTCAGCATTTGAATCAATTGTTTGGCTGAAAAAGCTGAAAAAAGGTAGTCTTTTAAAAGTTATAATTAGTATGCCTTTAAATTGAAAAGGCATTTGAAGTTATTTTTTAAAGACAGACTTGGAGTTTTTGTGGTTTCAATAATGTTGTGCCATGATCCCTTATCATTTCATCACTTCTCTTTTAATTGCGTACTTTCCCCGATTTAACAAAACACAAAAAACGAGTAAAATGATTCAAGGAACTGTTTCTGCATATTCGACATGGCTTGTGGTGACTGCCCGCGCCACCAACCTGTTTCAACCACATGCAAAAAAAGTGTTCGAATTCATCACCTGTGCGGATATCATTTTACTCAAATCCTTTTATGGACTTCAGTTTAACTGAAATTACAATTTGCAGTTTTTTTAAAGAACTTCAGACAAGAAGCAGGCGTGATTCTTGTCCTTAATTATGTGTTTTTTTTTTAAAGTACAACATGAATGCAGTGTGACAGTTGGTGCACGATACCACAACTCAAGGATGTCATTTTCCTGTGTGAAAACTTTACCCAGCCCATGTGCTCTTACTCACGCGAAAACAACAACACAGAACATATGAGCCGCTGGAGTCAGTACAGTATCACTTTCACACCTAGAGCTCACAGTCGCACAGTGTGCCCATCAGGTCCATCGGTGCAAGATCATTGCTGGTTTGTTTTTCTCTTCCTTGTCTTTGATGCCTTTTCTGCCTTTTCATTCAGATATGGCAAGAGTCAAGACATTTCTTTAATGCTTCCTGTATCATGCAAACCAACTAACCTTTTCCTTTCTTTTTTAAACTCTGGTAACACAGGTGGTGAGAGGCACCTTCCATCCAACCATGACAGGAAATTCCAATAGCAGCCAGCTTGACAATGCCACAATATCTCTGTTTAAAAATGTGGAAACCAGCATCGTCATATCTGCTATGTACATGGTCGTCACGGCCATTAACCTGTCAGGAAACGGACTATCTATGTGGCTTCTCCTCTTCCGCACCTCCCCAAAGTCTCCCACCATCATCTTCATGATTAACCTCACCCTCACTGACTTGGCTCTTGGCACTGCCCTGCCCTTTCAAATTTCCTACCAGCTTCAAGGATACAACTGGACTCTGGGGTCAAACATGTGCAGGTAAACTTGATGAATAAAGAGGAATTGTGTAAAACTTGCAAAATCTCTACACTCCAACAGGATGTAACATCTTTTTTTGGTTAATCTTAGCAAAACCTATAGTATTTGTCTCACAGAAGCAGCAAAATTGCAGTCATTTCCTGTGACGGAAATACATTGTTTGGCACTTGCACATCAATTAAATCACAACTGCTTCATTTAACCACTTTCACATTGTACAGATAATTCATTGCTGGATTTGGACAGAGCCAGGATAGATCTCTGCACCATTTCCACTCTCTATGTGAAGTTAACTTACTTCTGTATTCAGCTTCTCTATGTTATGGTAGATGTGAAGATGGATTAAGTATGACCTTCTTTAGTGAAATGTCATTTTCTTCAATCCTGTTTTCTTTGTGTGTTTTCACTTACAGTTTCCTGACCTTGGTTTTCTACACCAACATGTACTGTTCCATCCTCACAATGATGGCCATCGGCATTGACCGCTACCTGGGCATAGTTAGGCCCATGCTGTTCAGGCAATACCGGCGGAAAAAGACGGTTGCTGTCCTCAGCTGCATCCTGATGTGGACTCTAGTGCTTGGTATTCTGTACCCTCTCATGACCACAGACCTGACCTTTGACGTCCCTGAACTCGGGATTACCACATGCTTTGACGTGCTGAAGAAAAACATGCTGCCGTCCGTGTCGGCCTGGGCAGCCTTCCTTTTCAGCATGGTGTTCATCCTCTTCTTCTTCCCTTTCTGTATCACAATATTCTGCTACATCAGTGTCATACGCAGTCTAGCTAGAGATTCCAAGACAGGCCAGAAAAAGAGGGCGATACGTCTCGCTGTCGTCGTTCTCCTGGTCTTTGTGCTCTGCTTCGCTCCCAACAACATCCTTTTGTTGACTCACAGTGTGATGAGACTCTTCTATGGCAAGTCCCTTTACATGGCCTACAAACTCTCCCTCTGTTTCAGCTGTGTGAACAGCTGCCTCGACCCATTTATTTACTACTTTGCTTGCAAAGACTTTAGACATAAACTAAGACAAATTGTGAATTTGCATACCCTCAGCAGTGCAGACTCAATGAGGATGGAAAATAAAGAGACTTTGTACTCTGGACAGCAAGCTGAGGAACATTAAGGGAGTAGAGTGTTGTAATGCTGTAAGGACTCCAATAGACAAAGAAAAAAAAATTGAGAAAAGAAGAAAGTTTTTTTTACATTACTTTTTGGTCAAGATTTCTAAATTCTATACATGAGTAGCTAACAGAAAACAAGTCAAGATTGGAGTTGGAAAGCAGCTATTTGTCTCACTCACCTGAAGATCACTTCCAGTTTTGAGGAACAAAAACATCATTTGTATTGATATGTTACATACATGGATGAATGGATGAATAATTGGATGAATGGAGGTTACACATACACACCAACAGCCCCCCACAGAGAAATGTAAATTAATGTAAATAAATGTTTTATGTTTTATGTCAGCCAAATCTGCTCATACCTATATTTTTAAAACTAACATTGACATCCCTTTAATGTGTCTGCAAAAATTTCATGTGTCTTGATCCTGTGATTTTTTTTATCTGATTAAAGTTGAATCACTTGAACATTTGTATATTTTCCATGTTTTTTCTACTAAAAATCTTATTTTTCTTCTCCTTAATTATTTTTTATTACTATTCTTCTTCTTCTTCTTCTTCTTCTT
>JAVQJG010057842.1:0-22564 GCA_036024015.1 Craterocephalus amniculus | reverse complement strand
CACTGTTTTTATGCTTATATGTCTTTTCCCCCTGTATGGGTTTAAAATGTCTGTGGAGGGGGCCTGTTCCACTGTCCCCCCCCCCCCCCCCTCTACCCTTGTCCTGTGAAATCTACAGTGCTGGAAAACACCGATGCATTTCAATAGCTCTTGTATGTACACTATAGCACAGTATTTGAGCACCCTTCAGTGGAGGGCTCTTAGCATGGCCTTAATCTGGCTTTACATGCACTATTTCTCTAAGAAACTGCAATGGCACTATGATCATGACTCTTTTTAAAATCTTACGACCAACACCAGATTACCTTAGGAATGCTAGCCAGTCACATTTCAGGAAATCGGCCACACCCCTCTGTAGAGCCTTCTCCGTGACATGTGATCATAAATTACCGGTGCAGCCTTTTGTAGAGCGAGTTTTTCTTTTTTTAGTTGCTAACAGAAATTTCAACATTGGGGTTTGATATACTCCCCACATACGTTTTCTTTTTTCTTTTTTTTTTTTTTTTTTTTAACCAAAGTATAATTTCTTCATCCTGGAACATTTATTTTTTTCTTTTAATAATCATTTGTATAACTCTTACAGGAACGTATTCAGTGTATTTGTACTGAAAAACAATGTTCTTTACAATTTTGAAAGCTGCATATCACATGGTTGTGTGAAGTGCAAATTTGGCTCGTCTGGGAAATGATTAATGCATATCATTTGTTACAGTGATAGCAAATGTGGTAAATACAATGGTTTTTATTGTAGTGCTTTAAAAGCAGCATGAAACTGTACCTTGTGTTTGCTTTGACTACATACTAATCGGAAGCATGATGGGTCTAGAGGTCGTGAAGGGAAAAGTAAAACCGGGGATATTTTCTCTAACATTATTGTTCTCATGCCTGTTGCTGTTCATAATGCTGTAAATTGTTCTTGGAAAAAAATACATTTTAAGTTCTTTCATGATATATAAATATATGTATGTATTACATTTAACAGAAGTATTACTGATCAACACTAAATGAAGCTGTGTGTGCACGTGTGAATGACTGAGAGAAAAGCTGTGATTGCCACTAAATATAAAACAGCACGTTTCTTACGAAAATAAAAATGTGTTTTTTATTGTTGTTCTATCTCCTTTTTCTAACACCATTGAACCTAAAGGGCACTTTATAGATCACTCTGAGGTCATGTCGCCTGATGTATGTCTTGTCATTTACTTGAATGTGATTCTTTATTTTCTTTTTTTTTTCATTCAGAGCACTCACTTGGTGAAATAAAATATAGTCTGTAAATCTGGGCTGCTGCTAAGGTAGAAAAATGAAGCTGAGACTTCAAGTCTTTGTTTTCTCTGTTTCATCTTTTATGACCTCTTTCTCTGTATTTAACTCCCTCATGTTTCTTCCCTTCTGCGATCTCATCATTCAGACTGACTGCATATTCTTTTTTTTCCTTTATTCTTTTTCTAAAAATTCTTTTTCTTTTTTTAATGGATGGGGGAAATATGATTTTTGTGAACAATTCCACTTCTTTCTGCAACTCTTTGTGGTTCATTTAACTTCAAATAAAATGAAACTTCTCAGACTGTGTTGATGATTATGTACAGAGATCCAAACAACTGTCTCAGTCCCTCAAATACTTGGGTAAAAGCATCAAAAGGACAAATTCACACATATTTTGCTTGTAAGTCTCTCAGTACCATTTATTATGATACTATAATTACAACTCATAACCCCTACAGCCAGTTATGTAGTGGTCCCTGGAGAAGTCGGAATACTTCATTTTTTTGTCCATTTAAAAAAGTTTTAGAAACATGTTACATGTAAGTTGACTCTACTTACCATACCCCCAAAATATTTATCAGATGCCCAGTATTTGCAAATTGCATGATTTCTGATACATAATCCCACTGTCCCAAGATTTCATGTTAATGTGGCCCCAGCAGTAACAAAGAGCCCTCTCACCGTGTTTACAGGGTTTGATGGAAAGACAGCATTCCTGGAGAAACAGACTGAATGATTGTAAAATGGGAGCAGTATAGATAAATAAATCAACAGGTGAAAATCAAACACTTTTTTTCTTCTTTCTGTTCGACTATACCTTTATTTTTTTTAACTATTTTTTCAAATAGCCAAAAATTATGTCCCTTCTTAAACACTTTTGTTGGACCTTGTTTGGAAATATTACCTGCATGTCTGGTCTTCAGAGGGACCAGAATGGACGTTCTTAATACATCTTTTCTGTATGTTGTTATAAATTTTTATCGAACCTACAGAAAACGTTTTAAGAGGGGACAGAATCGAAGTTTTTGATACGTCTTTTCTTTTTTGACGTCTTTATCTGAACTGAGGTTGGTGGAGGACAGAGAGTGTTAGGCTGTCATTCATATCACTTGTGTAGTATTTCTAACATCATATGAGATGCTAGTTGATGTTATGAGGACATTCGCCCAACTCTGCCTCTAATTGACTGACTTTTCCTCCTCCCTCATTTAAAGTTAACCAGATTAACCAGTGAAAACAGTAAGAACTTGCCAGTTAGAGGCAGAGTAGGTCTTGGCTTCACTATCCTTGAGGGTAAAAAAAAATTTGTTTGGCTGATATATAAAAGTATGGTGCCATTACAGGGGTTTAGAAGTGGGTATACCCAATGCTAACTGACCGATGAGTGGGTATTCTCCCTATTGCCGCGTATACCCTGGACTACACCACTGCTCACAGCTCATGTGTGCGGATTTCCTTTTTAAAATGTCCAATGACTTTAGTTAATCCTTCAACTCTCAAAGAAATATGGTCCATCCCAGTGAAATGAATGCTGTGGCTCTGACACCATTCTTAGAATATCATTGCACTCCTTTCACTAACCTCAATAAAATTAACACTCCTGCTTCTGATTTCATGTGAGAGGTGGTAGATTTTGTTAGATTTCACAAGGGAATTTAATAAACTAATAGATTAATGAAGTTATGGATGTGTAAAAACTAATATGTTAATATTAAAAATGTAGAAATTTGAGATTACTTTTAAAAAGCAATTCTTTATGATTTGAAGAAGAGAACTACAAAAATTTAAATCTGCTCCAAAGTACCCAAACTGAAATGTTCATGCTTGATTAAGTTATTTATTCACTTCTTGCTCTATGATTACCAAATTATTGGTTCTTAAAGTCCAGCTCATCTCCTTTTATTTCCTGAGGCCAACTTATTGCCTTTTGATTTAAAAAAATGTTATTTCATAATCCCACATTAATGGGTACATTTATTGAAGAGCATTCCCATATACTGTATGCAGACAACATTAACATAAATCCAAATACTTTTCAGAGCTTTTTGTGCATCTGCGTTGGGACATTAATGAGATTTACAACCCTCTCTCTTTTCCTCTGTGTGGTGCACATGTTGTGGTGTGTGGTGAAGGGACCTCAGTTCATTCACACAGGCAATCTAAGAGTTATCAGCTCCAAGGACGAGCAAATAAAAACCACGCTGCCTGTCCGGGGACATTTTATCAAGCCCTCGTACCCTCCATCTGGTCACAAACAAATCAAGAGCCAACTATTCTTTAGCTGTAAAATATACATAAAATGTAAACTACTCACCAGCTGATGAAATAAATGAATAAATAAAATCACAGACTGATTTGTGAATGATAAGACATTCACATAATGGTGAGGCCTCAGTAAATTTGTATTATCTCTAACAGGCCTCTGATTCAGGTGTGAGTGATGAGCTGGAACAAAAGTACGATGATCTCAGTTATAATTGTTTTTCTGTTTTGAACATTTTAATATCTGATTGAATTTTAAAGGTGGTTCTCATGTAAGCACAGTGCTTATGAATTTGATTGGAATGTGTGTTTGTATATTTTTATATTTACAGCCAACCCCGGATGACTTCTAATGCTCTCATTCCTGACCTGAGTAAATAATGCCTTAAAAATTGATCTTAAACATAATAGAAACAGAGGATTGTTATTTAACAGAGTGCAGTGTTTCCATACTGCGATGTGTTTTATCCATAACCGATGGAATTTGTTTTATTTCTTGGAGATTTTCTTAAAATGACAACTTAATCTATTCAGTTAAGCAGTAGTGAAATGCTTAAAAACAATTTCTAAGTCTTTCTTTTTACCCTATCCCTCAGGATTTATGAGCTTCTTGCTACAATTTTCTATCCTTCACCAAATTCTTTATGGGAATGTTTAGATTTCAAGATCCTAAAAACTTGCTTTCTTTATTAATGTCCATATTGAGTACTATGCTCATCTCTCAGGAACCGTCACCTACACGATCACATCTGTTGCACTCGGCTCATGGTGACACCCGGTGAAAGATCAGCTTAAAAGGCCCCCGACCAGCGAAGCGTTTTGGTCTCCCCCTCCTCCACCCTTCACCCTCTACCTCTGGTCAGGGTCGATCAATACTTCCCCTGTAGCTTATCACTAATATGCAACTGGCTGTTTGTCCAAACTCTACTCTGTCTACATAAAGACTTGGACAGGACCGCGTCTAAGCCAAATATACCACGTATCACCTCATGAACCCTGCACCTGCGGACACACTGGACTTAAACTGACTTTAACAAAGACAGAAGGAGCTGAGAGCTGCGAGTTGCAGCAGGAAGGGGAACAGGACACCGACGGCTGACCATGAATTAATGAATGAATTTGGAGATCGTTAGAACATCAGGTGAGTTGGGATCATTCTGCAGGAGGCCTTACAGCTTTCATCATGTTTTGAACTCACAATTTTATTCATAAAGTCAGGGTTTAAGATGAAATCAACATTTACAGGAATCCTTTTAGGATCCTCTTTTTTCAGCTTATGTGTGTTAGCGAAAGTAGACACACCAGAAATGAATCAGGACTGTTCAGTCTGAATGAGCTTTATTTATCATTTACAATTTATTTTCATTTAAGATTAAACTATTTATGTGGATCACACTGTTGCTATTTTTCTTTGCTTCTGTCTCACATACTCTTTTACTCACACACACACACACGCACACACACACACACACGCACACACACGCAGACAAGTTCACACAGCTGCTGGCATACCCACAATCAGTAAAAAAAAAAAAAGCAACGCAACTGGACTTGGGACACATCAGATAAGCCTCAAGTATTTACTTTTTCTGTAGTTATGTGTATTTTTCCCACAAAGTGCTGTTTTCTATCAAAAGAACCTCACAAATAAACAGAAAACAAACCACATGTCACATTATAGCTTTTTTAAGCATTACTTTTCTTATTGGCCACATCAAACTGCTGTTTTCCTTTTTTTCCTCCAGGTCATCCATCCGTCCACCAGCTTGTTTTAACCACCTCCTCATCTCCACATCTACAGCAAAACGTTGTCCTCTAAAGCTGTGGAGTGTGACAATGGTGTTTGTTTTCTCTCTATCAAACGCCATTATCACACTAAATAGCTACAGTGTGAAAAGGACCTCGGTCTGTTCCTTCCCTTCCTGCTTTGCGTGGTTGACTTCTCTCCTTTCATCATGTATTGAATAATCCATACTTTACTTCATTAATACTGTAAAGCCTGAACATGTGTCCCCATATGTCAAAGGTGGCGACAGCGTGGGACATGTTACACCACTGCAGGAGAGGCAGAGATGGAAATAGACATTAGACATCGAGCCTCTGAGTGCAGCCCACTTATTTTTGCATTTGAGGTGATAATTTGATGCTGGGGCCCTTTGCCTGTAAGAATAGATAAAAAAAGGATGTTTGTTTCCTTGTTGTTACCGTCTCGTGTGAGTTTTCAACATGTAAGCAGGACATGGTATTTATATTACTGAAGTTATGATTGCACTTATGTTATTAGGAATTCAATAAATGAATAAACTGTTTGTGTCTGTTGCTACATATGGAGTGGAGTATCACTCTATAGCCATTCCTAAGAATGAAATATCCAATGTTCAAGTTTCATGACTGTTCTCATTCTCACACCTGTTACTTGTGTCTCATCTATCCCACATCAGAATACATGAACGGATCTAACTTTATGTAAAAACGATCAGAAGACATTTGCACACACATTGGGCACAGCCCCAAGATGAGGATACCAGCAGTTTGGCTCAGGGATTTAAAAAGCAGCAGCAGGAGTGGGACAGTAGAGAGACTGCATTTAAATAGCTGGAATACTAGATCACATTGATGTCAGGTCAGTGTGCGATTACTTTGACATGCCTTTTATTTCACATAGTCTAACTGCTAGAAGCCGAAAGCAGCGCAAGTGTAGATATCTGAAATGATGCCAGACACTGTAAATGAATAACAGAGAGAAACAATCCAGAAAATAGCCATGCACTGAAAAAAGTCACATTTCTAATGGAAAACTAATTCTTTTCATGAGCTTTAAGTTTGAGCAGTTTCCTTGTTTTTTTCTGGATATAAAAGTCCATCTGAGCTCCACTAAATAAAGAAGTATTGAAACATGAATGGAACATTTTTAGCCTGAATATCCAGTATTATGTAACACCAAAATAACCCAACCATACATCCTACTTCAGAGACATTTCCTCCCATCAATCAATGAATAGGTCCATTAATTTAATGGACTTAATAGCTTGAAAACATCACAGTAGAAAAAGAATAAAACATCTGTAAAGAAAAATGATTGCACTCCATCAATCAAGCTGTCTAAGACATCCCAGTTCATTACTGTGCACACACTCAGTAAGTGTTCCTCAGCATTATTACAGGCTTTCCCAAACTTGTGAAATGAAGACTTTAAACCCGTTATGGATCTTTCAAAATGACAACATATTCCTTCACATGTTCAGCTGTGCGGCAGCCTCCTCAGTGATCCTGCAATCCACATCTGGGAAGAACGCTGTCGTTTCTAAAGAGCTAATAAAGAAACCAAGAGTCCACGTTTCTCCTCCTATTATGACTTGCCTTTCACTGTTGAGCCGAATGTTTTTTTCTTGGTTGCAGCAGAGGGTTGGGCTTTAGGTTTTGGGGCAGCTGAACCCTTTTTGGCTTTGGGTTGCACAGATTTGAGCCCCAAGATCTCACAGTACCTGTTGCACTGGTGCAAAGCTTTGAACTGGTCAATGAAGGAGGTGGAGCAGTTTCCTTTGAATCCCTTGTAACTGCAAAGAAAAGCAATACTAATCAATCATTTAGTCTGACTAAGTTTGCAAATGTATCCGAAAAACCTTGAAAAATAAATAGACGGATATAAAAAATACTTACCCTTTCTTACAAGTAGCTATTCCTACATCGGTAAGCCTCATGCCCACTCCTGAGATAAAACCAGACCCATGTTTAGCTGTGTGTTATTATTTAAAGCACAATCATTTATGCTAGAAGCAGTTTTCTGTTCTCCCGACCTTGCATGTCCGTAACCAGCAGGTTGCCCTCTGTATTATGGAAGACCCAGTGCTGGAAAGCACAGCACTTCTGTCCCGCCTCAGAGTCGCGTCTCATCAGGTTGATCTCTTTGCCATCCTTGACTGAATACTTGACAAAATTACCAATCAGCTCCTCTTCCAGCGTGGCGTAGGGGATGTCATTGGACGGACGGTGAACCAGGTAAATGGGAATGATCCTGGGGGAACATTAAGAGGGGGTGTGTGATAAAAGTACTTGAATGGACTGCTGGGAAGGATGGGCAGGTTACAGCTTTTTAAACTCGCCACTTACTCTGGGATGTCCCCGAAGGCTTCAACAGACTGAGCTGCAGCAGAGTATGCTTTGATGTACTCCCTGGCTGTGTTCTGGACCTGACACTCCTGCAGGACCGAAAGCCACTTACTCTTAGACACATGATCCTCATCCAGCTAAAAGAAGCCGTCAAAGCTCAACAGAAATATCACTTTGCCTTGCCTTTTTTGCTGGAGCTATAGTTTTTGTATTATATTCTCAAGATAAAGTTGTGCAATACAGCATGAAATATTTCCGTTTTATCTTTGGCTGTACTATTCCCGAGCTATGATGTTCTTACCTCCACAGCCAAACTGAAGTTCTTCTCAACGAGCTCGTCGTTGTTCTTGGTCCCGTAGCTGATAGCGTTGTGCACCTTGAGCACACAGGAGTGTCCAGGCACCAGCAGGGGTATCTGACCCGCCTGCAGCTTGGTCCTGAAAGCTCGCCGATGCATCCCCTCCCCAAAGTGGGCCTTTTCAGTGACAATGCTGATGGGACGTTTCTCTCCAAAGTATTGATCTGAGAGGAAATCCTCTTTGAACAAGAGCTTGGAACAGTGGGCGTCCTCTTCCTCGCTGCAGACGTCTGCAGGAGCAGCTGGTAGAAGCAAAATTCAAAACCTGTGTCATCGTTATTTTGAGATCAGCTGTGCAAAGCAAAAATGCATCGTCTTAGATCGTCACTTACATAGAACCTCCTTTGGAGACGGAAGGATGACAATCTCACTGAGAACTGAAATATAATCATGACAAAAAATAGGTTTGTCATTGATTGTTTTTCTTGTTGAGTCATGTTTCTACAGCTGCCATTTTTCTTTTACCTTCATATGTGAGCAGATAGTCCAGTGTGAATGAGCCATGCGCACCGCTGAGCAGACACTGGTACCTGCCCAGGTCTTTGTGGGAAGCGCTGGAGATGGTCAGTGATACTCGGCTCTCATCCCCTGCACTTCATAGAGAGATACAGTCTCAGGAAAAGCAACACAGACCTTGGTACTAAAGTCATCATTTTGGAGAAAAAAAATTCTCATTTAACATCACAATCAACAACTGTTCTGTGAGGTCTCCCTCAATGCAAGTGTACAACATCGTAGAAGGCGCAGGTTACACAACAACAGTAACAAAGAAAATTATTATTATTATATCATTATTTATTGATCCCAAACAAACTTAACAGTAACATATCTGAAAAAGATCAAATTTTAGGATATGGTAAAAAAAAAAAAATTAAGATAATGAAATAAAAATCCTGTAAGTTAAACTTTTATACCTTCTCTTGATCTCAGCCAGGATGGTTCCCTCTCTGCTCCAGGTCACAGTGTAGTCAGAGGACAGAGCAGAAAACCGACAGCTCAGACACAGACTCTGAGGGTCCCCACTCACAGACTCTGCCTGGATTGGCTGCACCACCTTTGGATCTGCAGATATTATTATTTCATCATGAAAACAATCTGTTTACAGTGGGATCTACCGTAGCAGGTGAAGAAATTGGTCCTAAGTTATTTGCTATGTTGATAAGTCCCCTCACCTTCCCGTGGTGCGATGTTTTGTTTGACCACCTCACTGTAAGCCTTCTTCCGAGTTGCTCCAACATCTGCCTGATTCGCCTCTCCTTTCGCTTTAGCTGAAGCATCAGTTTTTAGTAGTTTAGACTCCAAAGTGTTGACAGTTTTCCCAAATTTATCTCCCGAAACTCGCCTCTTTTTGATGGTATCATCATTCCGGGGACCTGTAAAGCTTTTTGACTTGTGCTCTTTAATATCTGCGTAATGCTGAGATTGCTCTGCCTGGAGCATTTTAGCTGCTGGTGGTTGACACATCTTCTCTCCACTAACTGACTGATCAGCATCCTTCTGAACTTTCCCAGCTTTACTACACAGCTTGGCCTCGAACATAACGATCCTTCCCTTTGTCTTTGGTTTGGCTCCGTTCTCCACATCAGCCGATTGCTCCCCTCCGCTCTTCACTGCTGTATTCTGACCATGTTTCTTTTTCTTCTTGCTATGCGGCTTGGTTGTTCCCTTCTCAGTCCCCACAGCAGTCTCAATCAGCAGTTCGGCCTCTTTGACCTCCAGCTTAGCCGGGCCCTTCTCACCATTGAGGTTTTCCCCATCAGTCGGATGACATTCTTGCTGTTTGCAGGCATTCTGTGTGGAAACCAGGTGGCATACAGTCTCCTGTTTTTTGGAAGCTTGCTCATCTTGGTGATGACCAGCCGATTTCTCCTTTTTGGAGCGCGTTTTGCTGTCGGAGGGATTCTTGTGAGTCTTGTGAGGCATCTTTAGCTCAGCCTTTTCAAAAACTGAATGTGTGAAGACGGGTTCTGCAGTCCTGGAAACAAATGGGTCATTTAAATCTAAAGTGATGTATGCAACACGCTTTTCCTCTAAGATGACTACATGATCTGCAGGGAAAAATGTGGAGCTCGCAAGTTCTCTACCAAGATGTCGAATCCCCTCAGTTTCTATTTTTCTTGCAGTAAAGAAACTCTTAGAAATGTCATCAGAGTGGGACTCCTGCGAAGGATTGTGAACAGCGCTTATTGTGCTCTGCTTTATATTATTCAGGTCGTCATCGCCTTCCAGAGATTCCTTGTCAGTAATTCCATCTGGTGTTGGGAAGAGCGTGCAGGGTTGTACGTGATCACAACTGAGGCTGTCGATGAGGGACCTTTTGGGACGAGACTGATCTCCTTCCAAACTGCTGTTCAGCCAATAGACACGGGAGGAGCCGCCGCTCAGAGGAGCTAAAGGCATAATAAACTCAGGAACCCTCAACGGTGGCGCCACTTGATATGCTCCATCAAGATCCGGCAAAGTGTTAGTTGACACATGTGCATGCAGGTCAGGTTGTTTGTCCACACCTGGCACATCTGAAGTCGTCAAAGTGTGCGCTGGGAAGAAACTGAGGTCGGTTGTGAGCTTGTTTTTTTCAAAATCAACCTGCTGTGCGGCCAATAAGCCCAGCCGGGGGACAGCGCCTTCATCTGTCACTTCACAACGTCCATCTCTAAAGGGCTGGAAATTAAACAAAAACAATTAAAAATGTTTGTCGACTTCAATGAATAACACCTTGCTGTGGCTGACCATTCCTTCTGGTTTTCTTATGTTTCACGTCGACAAATTGAAACAACATAAAAAGCAATAATGGTTTTGATGAAATGCTCAGGACGCCGTGCCCTGCATGTTTTTAGAGGTAACCCGACTTTAACTTACCTGAATGAAATATACAGCTTGTAAACAGGTTGACAAAGAACTCAATGAGGAGTTTTATTAATCTGAATCAAGTGCGTTGTAGCAGGAACATCTAAAACATGCAGGGCAGTGAGAATGAGAAACACTGGTTTAAAGGCAGATTTGAACTCTTCAACACGTACCTTTCTACAGAGCCTTAGAGTAGAAGTTTATGAAACATCAATTGCCTCTAAATCCAATCGTACTCTCCATATGTCCTGCAAGCACTTCAAACTTTAACTGTTGAATTCACAGCCCAGATTTGCTTTGCACACCAACCTAAGTAAGTAAAATGCAGTCTTTCTGGCCAGAGGACCTGTCAGCGTCCTGATCTCAGGTTTTCCAAGGGAGATGTGGTAGGGATGGGTGTGTTAAAGGGCGCAAAAGAGAGATAGAGCAAGGGAGGGTCGTGTTTCAGTTCTCAGCTGTGCGCTCCTCTCAGCCGCCCACCCTGACACGCCGCAAATGCATGCTATTATCATTGAACTCTCAGCTATTATTAGATGCCATTTCTGTGCATCTAAAGTTTTCCTCTAAGGCACTCCTGTTTCCTCCAGCACCGCACGTCTGTCTTTCAGTGTTTGTGATGGGAGCCAATGATACATAATGAACGTTGGCTGCAAGCTCTGACTGGCTCCCACCCAAAGAAACCCAACAATACTGGTGAGTCTCACGAGAGTTGACATCTGTGGATTTCAGATTCATCTTTGAAGGTATGACAGCAATCACAAGGACAAGTACAGGAATGTCTCTCAGCATTCTGGCAATCCTTCCAAAATACAGAGTTGTCTGTTTGCCAAGGTGTAAAGTCCATTGCTGTTCTTTTAAGGTGACTTTTTACCACATACCTCAGTGTGATCTACATGTGTCTAAAGTGAGAATGTATTGGTATGTATATATTTATAAAACCAGCACATAAACGAAAATACGCTCTCAAAAGCAAAATATTCAGACATATTTTGTACTTTTTCACTCAAGTGGGGCATAAAGTTTCACAGGTTCATGATAACAGAAATAATAATCAATAACATTTATGTAATAAACAATATCTTACCTCTTCAAACGGAAGCTCTCCTGGAGGGCTCAAATCTGTATCCTCAGTAATATTCAGTACAACTGGCTGGACTTCATTACTTGTGAAAACGTGTGACTCAAGAGACTTCAGATACCTATCGAACTGAGAAAGATCCAAACCACTCGATGAAACAGGTGCAGCAGTCACATCCACACTGTGTTCTCTGGGAAAGTCCACTATCATAAAGGATGGATCCATGGATGAGTGTTGGGGAGCGTGGTATTCTGCCTCCCAGCTCTGGGACTCTTCATCTTTTGTGGTCAGAGCTGGATCACACAAGGATACAACACTTCTGATGTCTTCTCTTTGGTGTAGTTCAGACCCTCCAGCTTTCAGGAACATAGAGAGAGAGCTGTGCCCAGAGTGGATGGAGCTGTCTGGGACATTTTGAGTCATCATAGGCTGATCCTGGACACCCATAATTAGTTGTTCTTGCACTGCCGTTTCTAGATCTTCTTGCAGCTTCTCTGACTTTACGTGAGTATTTACCTCTTCCAAAGCCTGTGTCAAGGCATCTATTTCCACCCCTATCTCTGTGAAGGCGGCTGTGATGTCTTCCGGTGGAGCCTCGATGATCCCAACCCAGTCTGAGAGTGCACTTGCCCAGCTGTCCACTGATGACCACCTCTCAACCGGTGGCCCCCAACTTCTAGTGTCATCACTCAACCAGCCAATCCTCTTGCTACCATCGGGGTAACAATCTGACACACGGGTCTCTTCTCGGTGAAAAGAGGCGTCATTTAAATCTGAGCGACCTGTCTTTTCCAAAACTTCCAGTTCTTCTGTTTCCTCGCCAATTAGATACTGGCAGGCATCCAGCCAGAGCTCGACAGGACTGTCGCTGCGCCACACATGCAGGGTTAAACCATCGACCTCTGCTTTTTCTGACTGCACGTCATTTACCGACATGCAGTCCACCACAAAGGCATTCGCAGCAGGTGGTTGTGCTTCTTTATGTTGGCTCACCTCTGACACACGTTCCTCACTCGAGCCATGATGACATTGTGTGACAATGCCTGCTGAATCACACACCAGGACAAGTGGATCACTGTCACGGCTTGCCTTTTCCTCTCCAGTTTGTGATAATTGCTGATATTCAGGACATGTAATATGTGAATCCACATTTGAGTCACTTTCAGAAATATAAAGGTCTGACATGGGTGCAACAACTGTATCGCTATCTAAACTATCTGACTGGGGTGATAATGACCTACATGAAGGAGTGGGTTGACTATGTTCAGGGGTGAAGGTGCTGTGAGCAAGTGGCTCAGCGGTAAACGGCTTGCTTAAACTCTCAACAACCCCCTCAGCATCAGAAGATGAAAATGTAGTAATTTCCTGCATGGTAGAGGAGATTGGTGGCTCTTTCTTTACTCAAAACTCACTGAAAGGAGATTGGGGTGGAATAGAATCATGAGCGAGGTGAGGTATGATAGGAAATAATGGTTCTGGTGAGCTCAAACAGCAATGAACCCTTAAATCATCATCTTTTGCTTCTGAGCTGAGATAAATACCCAGTGATGTATTACAGCTCAGTGGAAGAGACTTAAAACCGTCTGAGTCTGGGCTTTTTTTCTGGAGCGGAAACGTTCAGCGTAGGTTTGTCAGCGGTGTCTGAGAGCTCGCTGGCAGACTTTGTCCCTGGTTCATGTGCAGACAGCAAAACAGAAACAGCATCTGAATCGTCAGCCAGACTGTCTGTGAGAGCTGGTGATGACTGCCTTTGGCTGTTTGCACAAAACAGCGACAGATCCAGCGACTCCTTCTTGCCCTCCTTGGGGAGATAGTCTGAAGGCCGACTCCAGCTGTCAAACAGCTGCTTTAGGACAAATCTTGAGATTAAGTTCTGTGTACATGGATAAATTCTTTTCTCCTCTTTTTCCAGACATCATTCCACTGCTTAATGAAGCTTGTATTTGGAGATTGAGTTCCTGAAAAGTAGAAAACTAAGTCAAAACATCCATTTTGCAATCAGCAAACAGAAAAAACTCTCAGACTTGATGCCCAGAGGTGAATTTTCCTCTTTGATCTAACTGAAGCCAGCCCCGCTATCTCCCTCTAGCTGTCACTTTTTGTGACATGTTTATCTAAGCTGCAGCAGATGGCCAATTCAGTGGCCTGTTGCATCTATTTTAGGGGTTTTCAAGAGACCCTTCACACAGCTTATCACAGGAAACCTTTCTTTTGTTTTAACTAAGTTTCTGATAAAAGAGTGTGTGGCAACTGTCAACTAATTTTATACAGTTAAAGACAACTGAGGAATAGAAAAACATGCACCTATCATTTATTACATATTCATAAATAAAACAAATTTTAAAGCGTTTAAATACGACACATTTTTATTCCAATTTCTAAAACTAACATATTGTTATTATTTGAGAAATTATTGTTATTATTATTATTATTGTTATTATTGTTATTATTATTATCATCATCGTATCAGAGTTCCAGCTGCACCTGTCAATCGGAGAAACTGTGAGATGTCCGACATTGTTTTGCAAATTCTAAATACTGTGAACATGCAGTAATTTCATTTTAAATAAGTCACCATGTTCAGTTTCTATCCAGTCTAAATGATGGTGACCTTTTTTTATTTACGTCTTATAAAGGGTCCAAGCCTTTCTGATAATGGGGTCACACAAGCAGCATTTATATGAAGTGTTGAAGGGGAGGTTTAAAAACACGCGCTCTGATATATAAGATGGAAGCCAGTGGCAGAGAGACTGGAAAAATACCAGCACATCTTCACCCGTGACCTGCATTTGTCACATTCCTGCTTCATGAAGGACACCTTGCTGAGTGCTCCTGCCATTGATTTTTTATACTAAACACTTAGCCAAATAATTCAAAGAACCTGATGTGTACACAAGCACACAAAACAAAGCCGGAATGCTTTTCAAGCAAGATTATTTAAATCCATGGAGGTACTTTCCCCCTAATTCCCCATTTTCTTGTTTTACTCACTGTTTCTTGGGCAGTAGTCACAGAAGAGAGTCCAGATAAATCTGCCATGATCCAGATTTTACATTTGGAAATTTAAATTTAATTTGTCTTGTTGAGGTTTTATGATTTGACAGAAAGGGCATAATCTGTCCTGACATTCAAAAACAATAAAGCTGTCGACACCAAAAAGCAATGAGGCATAATTTACTTTCATCCTCACCATCTGTGCCAAAAAGGGCCAATCTTCAGTTCTGGCAATAATGAAGCTGCCTGAAACTGTAAACTGTCACAAGAATGTCAGATCACAAATGAAAAGCTGAAAGAAAACCAAACAAATGGTAGAATTTGTTATGCTGAACTCAGGAATGAATTCTGATGCATGACCAAGTGAGTCGTGTGAATCATGCAGCACAGCAGAGTATGTCTCAACCTATCAGCAACAGCGGCAGCATTTACCATTCCCAAACCAAGCCACTAACAAACGACAAGGCACGTCGCAGACAGATCTAACTGATAAAAATGTTATCATTACTTCAGGCATTAAAACAGTTGCCATGTCTGTGAGGGGGATTTCCAGTCATGCACACAGAACGTACCTTTTTCATAGCCGTGTGGTTGAAGATATAGACCTATGATGTAGGACTTCAGTATGAGCTCAGGCGGAGACGGGGGTCTCGGGGTGTGAGTCTAATTTTAGATGTTGTCCCCCGCAAGTACAAAGTCAGTTACATGATATGTGTAGATCTTGAGCATTTAAAACATGATATCTATATTTACATGCTTCTTATAGGGATGACCTACTTTATAGAACACATTTTTTTCCATTATTCATTGTGAAAATCAAGCTTAAACACCCGTAAAGTACGCAAAGAGGTAATATTTAAAGTTTAAATTACAATTTAAACTCTAATTATTAACATTCAGGTAGCACATTAGTCAATAACCATCTGTTTGAGTCATAGAAAAGGGGGAAATAAGAGAATAGAACAATATGTCACTGCTTTGTATTCATTACAACTACATAAGAGTATTTTAATATTTTAATGTCAGATTTCAGGGTCACATTTTCGGCACCCCTTGAACCACCCATGCTGACCCCCTCCCCCCCAATGCAAAACAAAAACAAACCAAAAGAAACACAACCTTGCCCTACTGTCAGCATGAAGAGCAAACTAATGAGGCCAGACGTCATGCTGAATCTGTTCCAATTAGCCCGCAGTGGTGGAACAATGACTATGTACAAATTTGGCTCTTGTTTGGTTACTTTCTCATCTCGCAGGTAAAAAGTAGAAGCAAATCTCACATGGGATTAATAAGAAGCCATTTCCCAGAAGCATGAATTGTTCTCATTTAATTAGTAAGTGCACAGCTGCTGTTTGACGTAAAGAAAAAACAAAAACAAAACTATGACGCCTTCACTTTCCACACTAAAAGTGCCCATTGGTACTTGAATGAGTCTTGAAAATGACATTATGTTAGCTCAATGAGAATAAAGATGTGGAAAAATTAAAAACGGGACTAACTGGGTGAGAAGGCTATAACAAAGAAACTACTAAACAGTATGAACACAAATTTATCAAACTAAAAATGTAAAATAGTGACACTGATTTATTTTCTGGTCATAAAATATGTTCTACCTATATGTGATGTTAACGATATTCTGTCATGGATGTATAATATAATACATCCATGTATTCTGTTCACTCAACTCAACTTTATTTATAGAGCGCTTTAAAACAACCACAGCTGCCACAAAGTGCTGTACACATCAGCTAAATGGTAACAAATATAATCAATAAATAAATAAATAAACATGTTCACATCATGTGTACTTGGATATAATTGGTAAGATGTATCACTCTTACATCAGGATAATAAGAACTAGGCAAGTGTGGGAAGGAAAAGTACACAGACAGCTGATGATATAATTACTGATAGCTGCTTACGTTCTCTGACAACTAAATAACAGATAATATTCCTGTGTGCTATAAATTATGTGACAGAGAGAAGATTCTTTGAGTGTGTTCAGCAATATTAAATGCTCTCTGATTGTCATGGTAAGGCTTTTTGTTTGGCTTGAGATTCATTCAGCAAGGTTTTATGTGGTTATGAATCGTTTTACTGACAAATTATAAAAGGTGAGAGCATCTAAACAAGCAGATGATGGTAGACTCACTCGCTGGTCAGTGTTTGCTCTTTTGATTTCTGTGGTGGGAGAAGAAAAATCAGATGCAGCAGCAGCAACAGCAACAAAACACAACATCAATTTTCAGCTTTTACCTTAGGTTGACTCACCTCTTATCTCTAAAATTATATTGAGGATTGAAGTGGGATAAAACTTTGTGTCCATTTAAATGCAAGAGCAAATTATACGCACATTTTTTCCAAAATGTTTTTACATTTTAGTAAACCGACTTCACTCCAAACTTTGCAAGCTGCTGCTCATATTTTTCCCAAAAGATATGTTACGTTCAGCCTCCTTTTCATAATCTAAAACTTACTTGTGTTTTTCTTTATCTTCGTTAAAAAGGTTTGCATAGAGCACTTCTGTTCATGTGGAGACACTTTAATTATTCAAGATAATTTGATCAATATTAAAACATTTCTTCTGTCTTTGTCCCTCTGTTTCTGCTCTAGTCTTCGCATGAAGGACAGTTTAATAACTAAATAACAAATGGGCGTTACATCATCGTTCCATGACAGGTGAGAAGAGCCCATCATTTTATTGCTTTCACATCAGCACCTTGTAAATAACAGTTTAATAACAGGGAGCCTCCAATAAAACAGCATCACCTCAACTCTTGTTCCAAAATAAATAAACAAAATAAACTATTTGTAGCTACTACCTGTCTGACAACTGCAGCTAATTTGGAAAGGCAGTGGGTGAAGTCATTATTGTTTGCGCATGTGGCGTCTGTGGAAGAAAACAATAGCCTTCATTGCGGAGGTCACACAGCTTTGTGGGCACCACAAGGATCTGAGTCAAGCACAGATTAAGGTTGGGCATTCAGCTGTGTTTCTATGAAATGCATTTTACCAACGTTGGGACCTGTGAAGAGGAAAAATATAGCTTTTTACATGTGATTATGTGTACTCAAAAGATCTGTTAAAGATTTTATTACTGAGTAAAAGAAGACACACAAGACTTTTTTTAATGTCCTTTTGCTCTGTTTGTTCCATTATGTAACACTTGTTAACCACACCTGTTCTTGTGGCGTCTTGTAAATCCACCAGACATCAGAGGGAATATTAATAGACAACTGGTCTGTCTGAAGGCTTGTATTGACTGGCCTTAAGGTTTCCTTTCTTTCTTTCCTGTAGATTTTCCTTAATTTTACTTAAGACAGAAATTTTAAAAGGTCTTTATATTATATTAATACAAAGCACAAAGGCATAGGTGACTTCAACCCCTGAGTTTTAGGTTCACTGAGTCACCAAGCAGCACTTGGACAGGACTTATGATGCACCTGTGATGGTGTATGTGTGGTATGTGAGTTCTTCCCGAAAAAGACACATTGAAAGTCTCTATAAGAAACAGATGATGTTGAGAAAATTTTAGTAAAAACATTAATAATCACCCAGTTAATTCACTGCTAAGAAACTTAAAAGGACACTTTTTAATCAGAGCGTAGCGTCAGATCAGTGCAATGCCTGAAATTTGGACAGTTTAGTAGCAGAGGTTGTTGTGAATCAGATTTAGCTACATCTGTGATAATGAAACAAACAAGAGATGAATTAGAGGGGAAACTATGAGATGATGGTTTTACATGTGGAGGCCACAGCCCACTTCCCTGTCTAAGTCTTCCTGGCTCATTTTTAGTCACATTTTAGTATTTTGGCAGTCCTCACCACACCACTACATGAAGAGACATGAGGTGGTCTCTGCAACCCAGAGACGTTGCTCAGGTACTGCAGCTCAGTGAGGCATATCCTTGGAGGGCACACAGACATCCATGTGCTAGATACTCTGGCTCCCATTAGGATGAGCTCCTCAGATCCACTGTCAGACTATATGCTGCTTCAGTGGGACTGGGTTTGGCAGTAGAGTGTGTCGGTAGTTCCTGCATGATAAAGTACGGATGCTATGAACTGGTCCGTTCACCAGACCTCATTCCAATCAGGCATCTCTGGGACATCATGCCTCAGTCCACAGGTATCTGAGGCCATACACCTCATTCTGAATGTTCTCAAGGAATTTCCACAGAATTCAGGTCAGCCTGAGATCTGATCTTTACACTGGGACATCCATGGGTCAATGATTTTGATTTCCATTGGTCATTCTTTTGCAATTCTGATCTCAACACATTCCACTATAAAATGAATAGATATTTTCAACTGCAATATTAATGCTGTTTAAGTTGATTGCTTTGAGCAGTGTATATTCTGTGGCTAATGTATCATTTATAAAAACAGACAGCATTACTATCAACCGTTTAAGTTTCTCAACCAATCGTAATGTTTCTTAGGCTGCAAGTGTTGTACATTTTTGTCTCCCAAAGTAACAGCTCAAATCCTGTTGTGGAACATTTGTAAAACTAATAGTCTCAGACATCTTGAACATGTTGATGTGAGTTTTTAGAGATGACGTGGCCTTGCGGAGTCATGTAGTCATGGAGAGAGAAGTATCATCTTACTAAAGCAAGATATATTTGCACACCATGTTGTCACACAGACTTCCTCAGCCTGGCGTCTGCACTATTTTCCAAAACTTCCAGCTCAGTGCCAAGTTGGAAAACAGCAGTGCCTGTGTAATAAACAAAAGGGTCAGACTATAGCTGCATGAGAATAACAGTAAGATACTGAATTATTATTTGACATTAATCGAAATCCAGTGAACACGTTTGAAATGAAACATGACTCTTATAGACACAGTAAAAACTAAACTTGAAAATGTTAATGTTTTTTTCTCTTTATCATGTCAAATATGATATGCAACAATTTTAAACTTCGCCACAGTTTGAATTATGCTGATTTTATCAGCTGAAAAAAATGAGTGTGCTTTTGAGTTCGTGGCATAGACATGAAGCAAGCAGAGCGAGATATTTCTTTGAGGCAGTCGATCAACGTATGTCAGCTAAAATGCAGCTCACGACAAGTCTCAGCATTTATGATGTGGTTGAAAACGTAGCAAGGTTGCGTCACGATAAACTGAGAAGCTTTGTTAGGGCTCATCATCAGATACGTCAAGCCAAGTGTCTCGTGCCGTTATGACATGCGCCCAGGAAAATTGCCGTAAGAGCATAATTAAAATATTTTTTTACTGTCTGAATCAGAACTGTTAATAGAAGAATAATGGTCAGGAGTAAGATATAATATGACTCATACACAGGAAAGCCATTTCATCAGTGTAGCTGTCGAGGCCAGACACTCTTTGAAAGGGATTTTTCATCTAGAGAGTTTTATTGCCTGGTCAATTAAAAGTTTGAATAAATAAATAAGATACCAATATCTCAAGTGCTTTAACTCTTCCTTCCTGTTTTTATAAAAAACAGGGTGGAACTATGTGGTAAATGTAAAATAGATAATGAGAAATGTATGAATACCACAAGTAATGGTGTGTTTCTCTTTATTAAAAGACAATATTCATAGAGATATAAGGCAAAGATACAGCTCAGGGACAATTCCTTTAAAACATAATACTACAGTTTAACACAGTGGTTGTTGATTGGTTCATTTGATTTAATGCATCATTAAAATTAAATTAAATGCCAAATTCTATTTAACCCCAGAGGAATGCAGGAAAGTTGAATAGCATGATACATTATTACTACTTTCTTTATAATTATAATTATAATTATAATTATAATTATAATTATAATTATAATTATTATTATTATTATTATTATTATTATTATAGATATGAAAAGATTGTTGTAAATGAGGACAAGTAATTTCTACATAAATGGCAAATGAATGATTCAGTGACTAGAAATGATTTATAAAAAACAGTTTTATCCACATCTGTTCCTGTTCTTGCTTTGCTTGAGGGCTGCATGGTGGTGTGGTGGTTAGCACTGCAGCCTCACACCAGGAAGGTTGCTGGTTTGAACAGTGTATTTTTAATGTGAACATTGCATGTTCTCCCTGTGTATGCTGGGGTTCTCTGTCCTGGTTCTCTGTCCAGGATGTAACCCGCCCTTCTCACCTGCTAATTGCTGGGATAGACTCAGGCCCCCTGCAACACTGAATTGGACTAAGTGGAATTGAAAATGAATGAATGTTCTTGCTTGTGCTAGGTGTAAATGCAACCCACAAATTCACCTAGACATCTCACCATGTGAGGGTTCAGATCTGTTGTGCTGCCACTGTATTGGATAACCCACTTTGGTCCAGTATTTCTTTATCTAATCTAAGTGATTTTAACACATTGGATTTGAGACTACATAGATTTGATTGTCAAACATAATTTGTGTTTACCTCATTAAATCTGACCTGACACTCTGGTGGTTGAGCTTCCTAATATGCTGTTTAAATGTATCTATACTCTGGGGTGCACCAGTATCAACAATGTTTGCTTGTTTTTACGTTTATTCTAACTTTAACTTGGTCTGTCATTGACTGTGTTATATATAAAAGCTGACATTTCTATCCCACTGAGGTGGGAGAAAGATTCAAACCACCACCCTTCAAATTTGCACTCGTTTTCATGACTAATATTGACATAATTTTATATAAACATTTTAACTGCAGCTTATGTACCTACATATCCTGTCACTCATTTATACAACATGGACTTTTATATTAAGTCTCTTTCATGATGCAGATATGTACTGTAGTCCTCATTCTGAACACATGTGCAACAGATTCTCCAAACGCATTCTGCAGCTATAAGCACGAATATCAGAAGTGTTTAATTTACCAGCTGTGATAAAGGTTGTGCAGAGGTTATGCATGAGTTAGCTAAACTTGATAAAATCAATACCGATCTTCTGTGCCGCTCTTGACAAGTGGACTGCAGCACAAAGGGAGGCCGACACAGACTTTATGAAAATAAGATTTGTAATTGACAAATAAGAAGAAACAAAAAAAGGCAAAAACTGTCATTAGTATGTAGGATATGTTAAAAAAGGAATGAAAAGCACAATAACCATACTTATCTCTCCTTTGTCTCAGCATGTTCATTCACACCTGTGGAGGAGTGATTACACAACCCAAACAAATGGAGCCTTAGCAGTTTTACTGATGCTGTCTTATATGACACTACAAGCGCACGGAAGACATGTTAACAGCAGAGGGAAAAGATTATTTAGCTTATATTTAGTCCCATACAGACATTACTTCACTGGTTGCAGAGCAGGGATCGAATCCACATCCCCAGTTTGAGTTGAAAGGAAAACATGACTCAGTGCAAAGAAGAGATTAGCAAGTTGTGGTAGAGCAATATGCCAAAAGCTAAAAACAAAAATTGTTCAGAAAAACGTATTCAAATTAAAACAATAACGGAGAGAATAAATCATAAACAACATAAAGAATTGGTGATATTTAAAGCTTGATAGGTTCTGCTTTTTTTTAGATACGACTCCATTTCAGCAGGAGGTACGGCTTCTCAACTAACACGGTAAGAATGAAGCTCACCACCACCGTCAACACCATGTGGCCAAAGAACAGATACATCTAAAGAGGACAGATACAAAGACGTCAAAGGATATCTGACTAAGTAAACCAACCTAAGG
>JAVQJG010057838.1:0-14425 GCA_036024015.1 Craterocephalus amniculus | reverse complement strand
TATGCCTCAGACATTGCAGCATTAACATTGTGCTTTTTTAAATAACACCAGTTCATTGTAAAATGAGACTCATTCAAAACAAACACCTCACTCTGCCCACCAACTACGGTTTCTCAAATCACCTCGCCAACGAAAGCCAAGAACAGCACTCAGAAAGTCACTTGGTGCAATTCAAGCAAGCATTAAATTCTAGGGGATTGACAAAATATTATTTCCCTGAAAGTTTTCTTTAGCAGCCTGAAAATAGATGGCAAAAAACTGTAGTAGTTGTATAAACAGTTGCAGTAATCTTTTCATGGTTTCTTTTTTGAAATTGAAAGATTAAAGACTTTTATAGAAAACTGTAAGAGTTGTTATAATGTAACTGAAAGCAACGCAAAAAACTTTCTACAGCTGGAATTTTTTTTATGTAGAAAAGTGAATATCCTCATCACACAGTATGAGACGCAAGTTCTAATGATGACATGATGAATATTAGGCCTGCAGAAAACACCAGTACAGATCAGACACAAATGCATGCTGCTGTACTGGCTATTAATTTTGTAACACAGTTTTTTCAGGGGGAAAATTTTCTCACACTGCTGCTGTTTCCAGGCCAGATTCCCAGGCCAAGCTCACAGGGTTTCTCATAAGCAGATTTTCTCACAAAATTCCATTTGTCTTTTTCCTTCTGCTCAGGGACTTTCATTTGCAAAACCACCCCAAAACAAATGAATGTCAGTGATAGAACTACTTTTAACCTCATTGAATTCTAAATATCTCCCCTTTTTTATTCATTAAACATTGTATCTTTATTACTCCTTGTAGTCTCCACCTTCTTTTTCTGTCTATTGTGTCTTCCCTTGCTTGTCTGTAATCAGTTTTGTTCTTCACCCAGCCTGGATGACCCGAGTTGATCTGACATCTCCAGTGTTTTATTCATACTTCAACCTAAACCTGTAATCATGCAAAGTGCCTGACAGTCCCTATAAAAAGAGATTCTCTTTGTGGGTGTTAACAGTTTATATATATGTCTGTGTAGTTGGGTGTTTCTCAATGCCTGTACCCTTTGTGTGTGTATACCATAACTATCTGTGCAAGTCTGCAGGTTACACCCAGATAATTCCTCATGATAACAGCAGCATGGGGTCCGCATGCTTGTGCCGGTGTTTTGGTGCAGGACAACCATCACCTCATGAGTTGGGCATTGCCTCTGAAAGATAAGCCCTTAATTGGCTTTCTACTGGGGTTGCTAGGCAGAAAACAAATTTCCCCTAAGAGAGTATTTTAACTTCAAAGAGGCCCAGATGCTGTCCTAATTAGTCATGTTTTATCTTCTCTGTCCCTTTTAATCTACTTGCCTCCTCCCCTTCGCTCCAGTTTTCTTCCATCTTTTCATTTGTTGCTTCATCTTCTCTTCTATAAACAAAGACAAACTATTTCCTCAGTCCAGAAATGGTGCTAGCTGAAACCTGACATAAAAGAGAATTCTGTTGTGAACTGTAAAGAAAATTTAACCCAGTCTATCATGTGACATGAAAACAACTTTTTTGTGGAGTTTAGAGCTTATTTGCTGAGTAAGCATCTGATCCACAGTAATCCTGAAGTTCCTCAACTTTCCTCTTTTTTTTAGAACATATAGAACAGAATAACGATTACTGACCAGAGAAACGGACAAGAGAAGCAATTCTGTAATTCAAACTGACAATTTTCCATGAAAGCAAGCAGCAGCGATGACCCAGAGCCTGGTTTTCCCCCTTGCCTAAAAACTGGAAGTCTGCCAGGCTAAGCTTGTATCCACAATCAGCATTTCAGCCTCCTACCTTCTCCTCCATAACCATTTTTTCATACGCTTCACTTCAACCTCCTCCTCTCAGTTTCCTTTTTCAGACATCATATCTTATCCCCATTCACCTCTTTCCCCTCCTCCCCTCCATCTTCTCCAGTTTCACCCTCCGCCTGCCCCCATCCCTATCTCGTCATTGTCCTCCTCCTCCTCCACATTACTCTTTCAAACAAAGATAACAACCATCAAAATAAAGCCTCCAAACTTTTGTTGGGTTCAAGAATATTCTGTTTTGCACCAAACCCAGTGTGCAAAGAGTAATATGAAGATCACAGAGATTTGCCAAAACTGGAAAGACAACATCCTGCTTTTTATGGACTTATCAGAAGTAAGACTCTTTTGGTCACAACTCAAAAGAAGCTCCACTGGAAAGACACAAAAGAAACTCCCCTACAGGTTCATGTTACACGGTCAGTTAATGCTAAGCTCTTTGGATTGTGATCCTGTAAAATTAAAGAAAGCACAGACAAAAGATTAGAAGGAAACAGAGCAGCAGCACTTGTGAAGTTGGCTGTGAAGTTTTAAACTCAGTGGTTTGTCCAAAATCAATCACAATCAGATCGACATATTGCCTTTTTGATCCAAGTGATGTAGTTTGTAGCACTTCTAACTACACATGTAAACTTTATCTCCCCTTAGTCTCTGCCCAACATGATGTCAGTGAGAATGCGAGAGCCTTGCAAGAGGTCTCGAGTCAGTCATGGTTCAGTTATGATGCTAAAGGCTTTATGAATCATAGCCAGAAATAACAAACCAAAGACTCCCTTGCTGTGTTCCCTTAAACACTCGGATCCCTTTGTGGGTCATTACAGAGGGGGGTTCACATACGCAAGTCTTGTATCAACATTGACTTGAGTTCTTACAGAGTGGAGAGAAAGAAAAGAGAAAACAGAGGATATTAAAAGGGTAAAAGTGGGTTTCACAAGTATTAAAAGGGTCTATAGGCAATGCATTGCCTCTGCTGGATGAAAATGTTACAAAAAGTGTCAGTCTGGACAAAATAAACAACATACTGCTTTCAGTTGAAGGAAAAATGAAATTTGGGGAAATCATGAGCTGTCATGAGGTTTTCACATGATAGAAGAATCTGCTTGTTGTTTTAAGAAATATGATTAATAGAACGGCTATTTATTTTCTACCTACAGCCATTCATGTCTTGTTCTCTTCATGGCCTCTGAGGTGTGGTTTTGAAATGTCTCCCTTTCTGCCCTCATGTTCAAACAGCTGACTCTACTTTCCTCTTTGCCCTTCGTTCCCCAGCCTAACCACTGCTGAGCTCATGCTCTATCATTTCACCCTACCACACTGGGAAAAGCCTTCCTTTTGATGGGTCCACCTCTGTGTGAGTCTAATGTGCTCCTCCCGAAGGGAAGGGAGGAGCATCACTTTTGAGTCAGATAGGATGTTGAGCCATCTGAAATGCCTGCAGAGAAGCATGCACACACAAACACCCACACGGATGTACAAGTTTAGAGTGGAAAGAAAATCCACAAAAATCAGTGAACAAAGACATTTTTTTAAATTAATTGGTGAAGACTTGGTGCTGTAACATGTTTTCTTGACACTAGTGTCAAATACAAGAAAAATTAATACAGGCAAAGACAAAAGAGGAATAAATTGGAAAAAAGGCACAACTCCAGCTCTTAGCAAAGGTTTCATACCCCATTTTGACCAAACAGTCTGGGATGGGAACAGAAAGGATGTCAAAATATGCAATCTGACGCATTCTATTTTTTTGGGGGGGAGGATCCTTGTTGAGGTCCCAATCTTACTGAGCTGACCCTGAAGTGTGGAGCTTGACAGAATGCAATCCACTGATTGGTCGAAATAATAGTCCCTTTCTGTGCCACTTAGCAATAAGAACAAGGTGTCAGCAGCTCTATATAAATATATTTATACATTATACGTTATATTATTTTGGTTATTCAAAGCTAATAGAAGACAGAACACACATTGTTGGATGTCAATCATTCTCATCCTTTGTTTCTGTTACATTCCTCTTATAATTCATGAAGGTATCACACCATTAAACCATAAAAACTTTCATTTTAGTTTTATGAAGTCTAGGTCCTGTAATGTTCATCCACTAAGTTTTTATATCAGTTTATGCCAATCTAGGGTCATAAGAAGTTTGGCGGTCATCTCAGTGCTCGGGTGAAAGGCAGGATACACCTCGGGTCAGGTTGCCAGTCCATCACAGGGCCAGCATAAGACATGCAAGACAATGATCCATGCATATTTAGTTCTAACTGGTCTGTTTAGAATAAACAATAATCTATTTTTAAAAAAGCAAATTAATATTTTATTTTCATATCTATTTTATTTATAGAGTCTCCAGATAGAGCCCATGAATGTGGAGAATGAGTTAACTTCATGTGGAAAAGACACGGATGAGATTTGAACCAGGTAACACTATTGGAAGAGAGAGATGCATGTTTCCAAGCTGGAGTCACGGTTGACTGGCCCTCTTTTTGTGCCTTTATAAAAAGACCTATATACATTTTAGCAGCCCTATCTAAAGTGCTAGATAGAGTCAACACAAGACTGGCAGAATATTTGGAAAAACAATACTGGTATCTTCACTATATGGCTTTAAGAAACGTAGCAGCACATGTATGGCCATATTAGATCTGGTTGAGGAGATAAATGGTTCTTTTGAGCGGGGAGAATTTGGTATTGATGTCTTTGGTTCTAGTGGTTCAGGGAATATAAATGGAAGACCGCAATATATGAACATAAATGGGGTAAACTCAGGAATGGAAAACATAGTTTGTCAACTAAAAAATCAACTATTTTGTCTTTTGTTCTAGCAATATTCATAGAATACTTTTTGCAGATGACAAATTTATTTGTGTGACATTAACATATGGCTCAGCTTGTAAACTTATTGTGTAAAACATACCTCCTCTAAAACTACTAGATAAAACCTAGCACCCTCAAGACCGCATGAAAAAAGGGGTAACAGTAAGAGTTAAAAACGAAGCAGCAGCAACAGTCACAGCTGACTTTCTATTCTGCTGATGTTTCTGAGATGGTAAAAAGCTGTCTCAGTGACGGCTCAGATGTGGCTGCTGAAAGTCAGATCTGAGTCTATTAACGCACCTGTGCAGTGGTTTTAAGAGACCGAGACTCCATGTGTTTACTGATGCTGACCCTCTTCTCTTTGCTACCAAAATGAATAATCTCAGTTTTATCTTCATTCTGTTGAGATAATTCTTTGTCATCCAGATGTTAATTTGCTCCAGAAACTGACACAGTGAGTCTATCAGTCTCCAGTCATCTGGTGATAAAGTTGTGTATCGTCTGCATAACCTTGGATAATTAATGTTAAAGTTCTGTAATATTTGACCAAGAGAGCAGAAGGGGTCCAAGGACTGACCCTTGGCCCCGACCCTCCACAAGTCATGGCCACTCACTCAGATTCATAGCTGCCTATCGTAACAAAGTATCTCCGGCTTTTTAAGTCAGACCTGAACCAGTTAAGGAAAGTCAGATCGTATCATGTCAAGAGTGCATGTTGTTGTTTTCAGATGCCAAACTGTTACCTTCAGTATTTTTAAACCAAACATGTTAAATTGGGACATGACACCAGGGATATTTCTTGGCTTTAGACCACTGAAGAAATTGGCAAATTGGTTGGACTTCTCAGTGGATAATAAAGTAAGGCATTTGATTCCGTTAGAAGTACTTTTATCTTTGTATAAATCCCTGTTTAAGCCGTTTGAACTATTGCAAAAATATCTAGAATAATACACACCCTGAAATATTATTCATATTCCAAAAAAAACAATGAGCAATTTCTTGTTCCATGAAAGATTTCCCATAGATATGGTCTCCTAAAGCTTCCTGTATGTAATGTTTATCAAAATGTATGTGCCATGTGTAATGTAGTTCGCAGGGTAAATACTCAATTATGTGAGCATATTCCATTATATTCATCGTCTCACCAACAAAATATACAGTAGGAATAGTTTGCTTGTTAAAGGGAAAACAGGGAAAAGAAATGTATTAATTTTAGTATAGGTAACAGAGGAAGCCAAATATAGAATGAGTTATAAAACAATATAAAACAGTCTGCCTTATTCTTGTGTACTGTATGTATCTGATGGTTTAACAGCCGAAATACTATAGGGTTGAAACTGTACCTCTATACATGGATCAAAGTGAGAGCATAAAGGTAGAAAATGTAGAAAAAACTATAGAAAATTGCATAAAATATTTGTTTTAGGACCCTACCCTAATAATATCAAGATCTCATATCAAGAGACATCAAGATGTCGCATATTTGTTATACATTGTAATGTGACTGAAGTCAGTGTTAGTCTATACCATCGGTGGTAATGTTCAGGACCCCTGTTTGTAAGCTTGAAACTTCATAGGTAATCCTATTTTCACAATGCAACATGGTAACAGCAATATCTTGTTTGTGAAATTGTGAAAATCAGTTAATCCCCACTACTACCACTGCTGAACTACGTCAAAGAACCTGGAGGAGTAACTACATAGATGGAGAGAAATCGAATGGCCAAGGTGAAGCTTCTGTCAATGCAGTACAACCACTGGTTTACCTGCCCCACTCCAGAGTTTAATTAATAACATGCCATTACAACAAAAATGGGTTCTAAGTAACAAAAGGAGCTTAAATGTGGTGTTGTAATATACACTGTTGTTGAGTAAAAGCACTGACACTGCAACGTACTGTATCGTTAACACAGTGCACCTTTTATTTCCTGTTTGTTCTTCCCACCAGGAGAGGGCAGTCAACTTGTGTGCTGTTAATGTGCAGTGCATAAAAGAAGGCAACCATATCCCATCCCTCCTGTTTTTTGCGAGTTACAGTACAACACACTGTTCAGACAACTTACCTGGAAGACACCATAATTTTGAGGATCAATATGCCAATATCCCTGGCCCTAATTGGCCACAAAATCATGATGTATCTTGGGCCAGAGCAAATAGTCAGCTGCCTTCCAAAGACCCACAAAGGAGACCTGGTCGAGACACACGCTGACTCACTGATTTCACCCGTTTTACAGACTTTCTTCCAGAGCAGAGTGTACTCTTAAAATTAAGGTTAAACCTGCAAAAGGGAGATCAAAGTACTACTACACCACAACTCTTGTAATTAAAAGATAGGGAGTGTTAAGCGCCACAGGGCATGTATAGGTAAAGTACAGAGAAAGAGTCGGATACAGAGACAGGCAACCTGTGAGAAACCCTTGGCTTTCCCCCCTCATTTGACCCCTATAAGCTTGTGGCAGCTGTTTTTCAATGAGCTCATAATGGTGGAAGCCCAGAATTTGTCATGTCTGCTTTATGTGTGTATGAGTAGACCCACCAGAGTGGATGTCTGAGCAGTGAGTCACAGAAAGTGGAGATTGCAAAGTCAGGCAGATACAGTGTCCCAAAGCAATAATACACCCCCTATACCTACAGGCGCAGAGATGGAGGCCAAAGATTACCTCTGACGTTAAGTGTGAACATTAGTGTGTATCAGTGCCAAATACTACAGTCATGATGAGTTTCCCACTCATGTCGCTTAAAAGATCCATTGTTAAATAATGGGGCTGCACTGACACATTTCAGATTATTAGAATGCTAGTGAAACTATTGATCACTTATATCTTTGTTTTTAATGCTCTATGATGGGTAGAAATAGCCAATTTTATCATACATGATGGATGACCTGTCTTGATGCTTGTAAGCTTTGAACTGAGATTGTGACTGTATGGTTCACCAAGTAAGTTCTGTAAAAATACCCTGTAAAAATCCAGCAAGTTTTAAATGCACTGAAAAGGCTTTTGAAAGTCTCTAAACAGACATTATTCCAGATCAAGTCATTGGCAAAGGCATACAAAGCCATCTTGTCAGCTGAAAGGACTCATAAATACCTCTTCCAAACCTTATTAGATAGCAACATAGAATACAGAAGAACCAGGAGTATTTTTAATATCTTTGTCTTTTAGATGAAACAAATGGTTATCAAACAGTGTCTATTGTTCCTCCTACTTGGAGTTCCTTTAAACACGGTATTTTTTTTAACAACATCACAGGGCTGTTCTGTGGAAAAAGGTAATGAGTCTATGTTTGCTGTTTGTTATGATCTTCCAACCTTTCTTCAAGTAGGTGGGTGCATTGCTTGGGCCTAGGTGCAGGGAAGATTTTGATGTAATAAGGATTAAGGAAAGGTTTTGATTTTAGGAAAGTCTCCTCATCTGTGTTGGAGCTGATGTTGCCATAGAGCTTCAGTAATTTCACCATTTAGTGAAGTCACAGTTCAGGCTTTAACATTTGACTCATGAAGAGATGATATCGCCAGTAATGGTCACTACCGGTGACCAGTGCATGGACTTTTGCATGTGCCCGTTGTGTTTCAGTCTAGAAACCAGAGTAATGGCGGTCGTAACATGTTGCAGATCATTCATTTTAATTTTGCAGCAATGTCATCTTTAAACAAGTCTGAAAATACTGTAATACACTAATGTCATAGTACAGAAGTGACTACAGCTGTAAAGTATGGGTATCAACTTAACAGCATAATGTGTAAAAAGCATCAAAACCTCCACAGATACTTAAAAAACAAATACCCATTTGGTGTTTGTGCGTGTGAATAACTAAAATGGGAAGAAATAGTCACAAATGCAAGCATATCAGCCTGCTGGGATGGACTGACAGTGTAGGTAGAGTGGAGTGTAATCAGTACTTGAAGCTGACTGTAATACGTTTCTGTGTTGTTTTTAAATCAACAAGCCAGTCGACAATATACATGTTGTGATGAAGCTTAGCTTAATGGCTTGTGCAATTAATACTTAGTAGTGGACTATAGTTCAGGAAATATGGTGCCTTACCCCTGTTTAAGTTTATCTATAAAATATTTCTATGCCAGAATATTTAAGAATGTTACCAGACCATCTTAAAGTATATGAAAACCATGTGTGTTGTGTCAAACAGCCAAATCTTAATGACAGGAATAATAACTTTGCTCACCTCTCATCCCAGTTAGCTGCCTTGGGAGAAGCCAGTGACATGTGGCAATAATTGCAGGTTGAAGCTGATCGGTGGAGTTATTGTTTATACTTTACTCGCTCAATGACCTTCCGTTAGATATTTTAATATCATGCATTGCTGCAAAAGCACTTGGTTGGAAACTAAACTTAAAGAGACAGACATAGAATATGAAGTCACCGGCCGGATCCGACCAGTTGTGCGGGACATAGAATGATGGAATCAGAATTAGAATTCCATTAGTTTTCCAGGATACTGTGGGTACACTGGCGTCTCTCACCACAGTACCCACCCAGCTGTTGCACATTTCTTTCTATGTGTTGCACACACACACAGACATACAAGTGAACACAAATACTGATGATGTCTTAAACACAGGATTAAAAGCATTGAACTATTTTAAGGTATGAACACCATGTACTTATGCTGTGTGGAGAGGATACCTGTGTTTATGCTCCCTGCTTATTTGTCTTCGTATTTCGCTATCTTGATAAACAAAAGCAGAGCTACTCATCAGTTAAGGCGCTACAAAGAGGTTCTGCACTTATTTAGTCAGTCTGGATCGAAGTGATACGTACTTAGCCAGCCTCTGATTCATGTCAGAGGAACGGTGAATGTGTGTTTCTCTACAAGTCTGTTTTGTGGTTATGTCTGCAGGCCAGGTAGTTTGGGTGAACATTAGATGAGTGTTGACAGCCAGCCCAGGCAGGTGAATGAATCACCGTCTCACTTTGAACTGAAAGGAAGAAAAAGATGAAGATAAGAAAAAGAATCTGAGTTAGAGGTTTGTACTCACTGTGTGCTTTTACCTGCTCCTACTATTTTGTCTACAAGTATCCTCCTAACCCAAAGTAGTCCCAAACATTCATGATGACAGTTTGTAAAATCTGGTCTTCCAAAAGGAGCGGCTCAGGATTTGAGCAAGTTTCAGGTTTTTACTGTCTCGGTTTCAAGACAATAGCTAGTGCTCTAATTACAGATGGAAGAAACCATTGCAGCTTGGAGACTGTGTGCCGTGGTTACCATGTAAGGTCTAATGATTTTACCATCGCTATTTTTGTGAAAGGGGTAGTTTCAAAGAAACAATATTCCAAAGTAAAAGTTGAAGTTGAGAAATGAGAGAAACAATACATCTGCCCACCACCTAGACTTACAAGAAAACATAACACTATGCAAAAAACTTACAAAAAATTTGCTTTTTTCCCTTTGTACCACCCAGGACAACCTGAAAGTTTCGTTTAAAATTCTTTAATCTTTTTTAAGCCGGGAAAGGAAACCTAAGTGGTTTTTATTTTACCAACAGATAATTTGGCTGCAGTTTTTTTAAAGAATCACACCCGTGTCACCTCAGCTGATCGAAGCGGGCTTGAATTTCATTGTTGTTTAACCAACATTAACATGAACTGTTTATGCTGCATAATTAAATGTGAAAGATTTTCCTAAGAGTGATAAATTCTTATTGAATATTAGAAACATCCAAAGCCAAAGACAAAACTACTGTGTAAAAGTCCTCTGTGCAACGCCACTTACAGTAACAAAATGAACAAAATTAGGTCCAATGCAACATTTTCTAAGTAGCTGACATATTATGAGACCAAGCAACCAACAATACTGTATATGTACTCAGTGAATGCTGTAAAATGTCTCTCACCCAAAATGCGTGAGCAGCACAGAGACACAAGCAACCATCACATATTGATACGTTATCATGTGGAAAATGCAGAGGGCTATTCAGCAGGTCAAAGCAATGTCAGAGTAGCATTCTGCTAGAAACTTTACAAATGTGACTGTTATGGCTACAGAACACTGGAGGACTAGATGGAAAAGGGATGGGAGGGGGGTTATTTCAGGAACAGTTAAATTATTCTCAGCCATTTCGATCAGTGTTTAGCTTCAAATCCCTACCCCCAGTCCTAACCAAATGCTTAATGTCTAAACCCAATGAGAAGTCACTGAAAGTGGAAGTAAACAGCAACTAAACTGAGAACAGAAAGTATTGGCTCCAGGGTCTTAGATAAAAAAACATGACTTTAAAAAACTGTAGATACTGTTTTGCAATTATTTTCTCAGGGCATTCTGAGTGTTTATAAAAACAGCAGCATTTTCTGTAACTATTGTAAGAGGATTATGAGGAATACTGCTAGTTACAGATATCTGCTACTGATGAATGGCGTGTGGACTTGTTTTATGAAGTTACTCAAGTGATTTTGGATGCAGAAAAAAAATAAGCTTTGCATTTCTTTGATGAGAAGATAAACATGTCTAAGCACGTTAAAGTGCCTGCTTAGCAGTTTGGGGGAATGGCAGTGCCTTAACAGCTGTGAGATCACATGAATATCCAAAACCACATCAGTGAATTCTGTAATACACACAAACACACTAATAGCACAATTTCACAGCTGCATCTACAAATCTTTTATTCTCATGTTAACACAACGTTTTGATCCAAGCAAGGACCCTTTTCATGAATTAAATGTTTGAACCCTTACAAGCATTCTTAATAGCAAAGCACTAAACTGACTTCAACGCATGAGAGCTGCAGAACCAATGCAGTAAGAGGGATAACTATTACAGTAACAATATGTATGCTGCAACTTTAAAGTTATAGGGTTATCTCATTTAATTATGTTTGATTTGAGGGCAATAAATCAGGATATTTCAAAAGCACTGGTGGACACGTGTAATTATTCCACCATTGATGACCACAAACATGCTGTACACACCCTGCCCTGCCCCAAAAGACTTGCTCAACCCCTGTGTGCGAATGTGTCTGTGTATGTTCGTTCTGCATCATTTTCTGCATGAGCTAAGAAATTGAGAATGGCAACAATCAATACTGAGAGCAGCATACTTTCCATGCCTGGTGTGTCAGTTAAATATTTAATCTATATTCAGGCAAAAATCAATTTGACAGCATTAATTGAATGTGTTCTTATAGTTCTTATAATTCCACAATGTCATGATATCCCAGATGAAGAAACAAGATAAATATATAATTTGCCTTATGATTTATTTTGCCTCACACTAATTACACTCAGACTGCATAAATTAGGCTTAGTCTGAAGTCGTCTTACTTTTGTTAACAGTATTAAATCTGCCGTAACTGGGTCTGATTTCAGCAAACCAATCATGTTGCTTATTCTGAGCAGACTCCTGACTTCTGACCTTCTGTCTGAGGTCGCAGAGGTCTGCATATATTGGCCTGGTTTATTTGTCCGGTTCCCTAAACATCCGTTATAAATTACTGAGTGTGCGTGTGCACTTATCTATATGCCCGTTCATGTTTGTGTGCATGGGTGTAACACTGTCAGAAATTACCCTCAGAGATAAACAATGGAAGCTTTGGGCAGGAGGAAATGAAAGCCGGGCATCTGGGGAGCGAGTATCTGGTCCAGGACAAATAAGGGCAAACTAATAAAACCAGTACGGGTCCATTTTCAGTTAAAGGGGATCAGTCCAGTTTTGCCAGCAAAACTACATCCATACATCTTTAGTTTTTTGGTTTTTTTTGTAGGTTAAATAAACCAGATAAGTGAAACTAAATGTTTTGGTCATACATGATTGTATAAGCTGTGTTTATTGATATTTTCCATGAAAATGGCAAAGTAATTTGTTAGCCAGCCATTTTGATCCTGTCCATCCACAATTTTGTTTTTAAGTCTGAAAATAAGTTAGTACATCTAAAAGTTACTCCTCATTAAGCTCCACTTTGTTCAAACAGTCACATGTTAATGGCATCATGCACGGAAAGTAGGAAAGTAGGTATGAACATCATCGAATAGTGTTTGAGAAATGATGTGATTTGCTAAATTCATTTCAATTGGGCATTGGTCTCTGAACTTTGAACTGGATGGCTTGTCCAGACCAAAAAAAAAAAAGTTGGTTTGGAGCATGAAAAGGTAGTTCTTAATACACACCATATAATAGTGCTTCATCTTTAAAAGCTGTGATGTCATTGGTGGTTTGAGTCTTTGTTAGCCTGAACACCACACCACTGTTTTACTTTGGTGTCAATATTGGTTTTTTTGTTGTTTTTTTAAAAAAATACAAAGAAAGAAAAAATGCCAGATCAGTTTTCACACATGTATTGTACGACGGAGTATTAGGGCCACATTAAGAAAAATATTTTTTTACAAGCTTCGAGAATAAAGTCGTAATTCTACAAGAATAAAGTCGTGATTTTATGAGAATAAATACGTAATTTTATTAGAATACAGTCGTAATTTTTATGAGAATAAAGTCGTAATTTTTATGAGAATAAAGTCGTAATTTTTATGAGAATAAAGTCGTAATTCTATGAGAAAAATGTCTTAGTTTAAAGAGAAAAGCAGCAGGTGTTGTAGCCTATTCCGTGATCTGGCACGGACCACTGGTCACTATCACTTGGGTCGCTATAGACGCTGGTCACAACCACTGGTTTATTGGTCATGACCAGCTTCTAACTGGCAGACTACGGACTAGCTGCTCGCCGGCATAAAGAGCGCTAATATTACTGTTCCTGACTACCTCCTCGGTGATCTGGCCTGTTGTTTGGACCAGTTAGAGATTTGTGGAATGTTTGTTTCTATTCATCTCTAATAGAACGTTTCCCTTTTCTCACTGTGTTAGCAACATTGTTTTATGAATAAATGTCAGTCGTAATCGGTTGTCTTTTCAGTCTTAATGATGACGGATATGTGTTAATAACTAGGCCTACCATAAAATTACAATTATTACGACTTTATTCTCATAAAGATTACGTATTTATTCTCATAAAATCACAACTTTATTCTCGTAGAATTATGACTTTATTCTCGAAGCTTAAAAAAAAAAGGTTTTTCTTAATGTGGTCCTAATACTCCGTCGTATGAAACAGTAAAAGCTGGACATGGTGGTGTAAGACGTACATATTTTTAGTTGGTGGGCAACAACCGAAGAAGAAGCTGACTAAGTATTGATTTAAACCTTGCCATGTATTAATTTTCAGTAGTCTTGTTTCTTACAAGTCTTTAAAATAAATAGGGTTAGGGTTATAGATAGATAAATAAATAAATAAATAAATAATCACAAAGACAACTGCATCTAATCCAGCAGGCCATTTCTTTTGTCCTTAAAAATACCCAAACAGCAGAAACATATCACTATGGTACTTATTTCTACATAAAGGTTTCTTGTGAACCGAATAATTTATTTTGAAATTTGCTGCGTGTTTACAAGGCAATAAATGGTTCTGGTCCAAAATATATATCTGAGCTGCTGACCCAATATGAGTCAAAGATCTCAAAGGTCATAGAATCAAGTTTGTGTTGCAGTTATAAATACACAAACAGAATCAGAGTTTAATTTTTGTGTTCCTAATGTCTAGAACAAGCTACCAGAAAACTGAAATGTCCTCCTCTTTTCTCTCCAAACATGGAGAAGCAGCTTTCAGCTGTTATGCTGCAAACAAGTGGAACAAACTGTCCGTAGAGATTAAACTTTCACCAAATGTAGACAATTTTAAATCCAGGTTAAAAACGTTCCTTTTCTCATGTATCTATGAATGAAATCTGCACGGTATCTTTTAACTTCTCTTGCTTTTAATCTTTTCAATGATTTTGTGTTTAAATGATTTTA
>JAVQJG010057824.1:0-27288 GCA_036024015.1 Craterocephalus amniculus | reverse complement strand
TAAATAATATGCACTCGGAGAGCGCTACCTGCGCCAAGCTCTATTGATTGCAATGTTATCGAAATTTTCAAAGTGATCCAAAATCTGTAATCTCTTCCTGATCTTCACCAAAATCTAATGGATCTAATCTTGCATCACTCCCAAGATATCATGACATTTTCATCAAAATCCATCATTAGCTTTTTGATTTATCTTGTACACTGACAGACAGACAAAAATAAACAAACAAACAAACGCCGGCTAAAACATATAGACGAAGGTAATGATAGGTCATTATAAAATTATTATTTTTGGTCATTAAGATGATTGAGTAATGTGAGTGCTTATTCTTTAAATTTATTTTTGATCTTTGACTTGTCTTACACGAGATTAGAATAACATTTGAGTGCTTCGTTTTCACTGCGACAGCAAGCAGATCTGTCACTGTGGTCTGAACCAAGATGGCCGCCCTATCAGCACCTCGCTCAAGAGGCCAGCAGCGCTGAATGCGGCCTCTGTGTATGTATATATCTCTATGGACGTAACCGCTAGAAGTGCTGGTGCACCGTTTTTGTCAATGGACCGCACGGACCGCATTTACGTGCTCATCGGCCACATTTACCGCATCTAACTGTGGCAAGACCTTTTCCCCTTTAGTTTCTACTGTAAAGTAAAATTATCAATCCTTTTACCTCAATTTCAAAGTCTAAATTCAACTCGTTGTTAGGGGAAAAAACCCGGAAATACAACTCACCCGCAGCTTGTCATTTTCAGGGTACAAGTGCTGCATACTCCGCCTGGTGGTATCCTCCGGTATTGACCGTTTTGGCCGCGCTTTGCCAACGTAGTTTACAGCAAGTATGTACACAGACCCCAAAGAGTGCTTGCGGGCACGCTCGCGTACACAGCAAGTATATCCCAGCCCTAAGTATATGCACATTTTTATAAGTCTTGTCTTCATTAATGCACTGTATTGATCTGATATCAGTCAGGGATTCCTCCATCAGATCTAGTCGGGAAAAAAATTCAGACTCATTGTTGGGACCAAAAATAAACACTAGATCCCTGGGTTAGCCTCCATCCAGTGGCCCCCTGTTGGATTTTGTATTGATTCCAAAATCTTAAAAATGCTCTTAAAAGGCCAAAATGGCCTTGATCCTAGATGCATATCAGATGTTTTGAACTGGTATGTGCCCTCCCAACTATTAAGATCCACAGATAGCTAACTATTTACAGGCCATTTCTATTTTATGTAACCCTCTACCTTCTGAACTCAGACACACTAAAGTCTCCAGCTACCTTCAAATCCCACCAGAGCAAAATCTACTCTTTGGGCAAATTTTTGGTCAGATATTTTTTATCAGAGAGTTTGTAAACACCCCTCTGACCTAATTTCCCTTATACTTTTTGTAAAGTACTCTGTATCATTATAAAAGGGATTTCCAAATGACATTTATTACCAATTGTGGTATGTAAAGGATGGTACATTTAAAAAAGGACTAGCATGTATTGTTTTATATGTAGGTCATTTGGATATTTTAATTCCAGTTTTCCTATTCCTCTGTGATGGATGGTGTAACATAATTGATCAATCTAATGCAGCCTCTGTTTTTTCGTTTTGTTTGTTATAATCTGATCTTTTCATTTCTCTTACTGTCTTTCAGCTCCCCTTGAGCCACATTTCACAGAGTGTGTGTCACGGGAGCAGGTGACGTTCAGCTGTTGGTGGAGCCCGGGCACCATCCACAACCTGTCTACGCCTGGTGCACTCAAAGTCTTCTACCTTAAAAAAGAAAGAATGTAATTTCAGCACTTTATTAAATGTGCATGTTCTGAGCCAAGTTAAAGCTGCCCCTTCACAATAACGATTTGCTTTTGTTTTGTTTCATTCAGCTCCCCCAGTGAATGGAAGGAATGTCCACAGTATAACCACTCAAACAGGGAGTGCTTCTTTGATGCAAACCACACAACCATCTGGGTCCCCTACTGTATGCAGCTTCGTAGCCAAAACAACATCACCTATTTTAATGAAGATGACTGTTTCACTGTGGAGAATATTGGTGAGTATGAGGTTTTTACTTGTATCCATACAGTTCAATCATTTCTAAAAGCCTTTTTGTACAGAAAAAAAGAAAATAAATATCCTAATTCCAGACCAAATGCAATTTATCTTCACATCAAATTGCTTTTACACAGGAAGCTGGTGTCACAGATGATGACAGCATATAATTGATAGAGTAGCGTGTTCTGTCATGACGGCTCTCCTTTACACATGGACACATTTCAGCCCAATGATTATCTCTGTTATCAGAGTCATATCAGTAGCAGATCAGCTTCAACCTTCCTGCCCACCTATTTGCTTCCACAAAGGACTCTTATATCATCTTAAAATAGAAATTCTGAGATTATATAAATTATATTAATAATACCTGCACGCACTGTTTTGCAAAATTCTGAAAATTAATTTCCAGTATAAGAGTCAAGAAGAACCTTCTAAGGGAGTGTCTTGTTAAATCTCTGAAATCTTGGGCCTGCTGACATATATGGCGTCATCATGTATCAACAGCTCAAGTCAACGAAACATAACAACTCTCTAAGGACCTTAGTCTCAGATGGTAGTGTTCAGCAAGAGATCCACAGCCCAGCAGGTTTTAGGTGTTTCGCTTCATCAACACACTTGACATGACACCACACTTGACAAATCAATGGGTCATTATGTCGAACTTGAAAACAAGCTGTTGGATCCAGTTAATTTAAACCAGGAGAGCATCTAAAGCCTGCAGAACAGGGACCAATTAGGGCCAGAGTTTGAGATCCCTGCTTTAAAATGAATGGCTCTGTTGTAAAGAAAAATCTCCATTAGTAACAGAGATTCCAAGTTTAAAGTAAAAATATCCAAGTTCAAGAGCAGAATGTTTAACTCTTTTTCCCCCAATGTGTCGCCAGTTGAAGGAAATTACACTTGTCATCCTATTCCTGGTCCTAAACCACAAAGTCTCCAAAAACCTTAGAACATCTTCACAGAATCAGGCAAAATTTTCAAATGTCACAATGTGTCTATCTTCAGAAATCACATATTTTCTCTGCAGGAAAAAGCCTTTATTGCCCTAAAAGAGCAATCTTCCAGAGAGTAAACATAAAGACGTTTAACAAAAGTCTTGGAATAAGATGCTCCAGGCCAAAAAAAAAATCAGAAGCAGTTGTTTGGCCGCAGTAATAGACTGTTTGGCAGGAGTCTGACAGCTTTTATCTTAGGCTTAGTTTTTTTTGATAACTAACTTTGAGTTTGCATGTTATGGCCCACAATTAACATTACAACCCATCTTCTGCTTTATCAGCTGTAGACCAGTGAGTCCTGTGAGGTCATTCACTAAGTGAAAGGGTACAAATAGTTTTTTTTCCTTTTCTATTTTGCTCAAATCTGAACTTTTGCCTTTTTCCTCACAGTGCGTCCTGACCCACCCGTGTCCCTTAACTGGACTCTGCTGAACATAAGTCCCTCTGGGCTAAGTTACGATGTCACAGTCAGCTGGGAGCCCCCACCCTCTGCAGACGTTGGTGTGGGCTGGATGCGCCTCGAGTATGAAATCCAGTACAGAGAGAGAAATTCCACAAACTGGGAAGCAGTGAGTCCTCGCGTATTTTAAATAAGTACACAAACTCACTTGTGCCGACAGATGTAAACACCCGCTTTATAACTGCACAAAATGGCTTCTTACACGTGCCTAAGGTCACACAAATGAAAGTACTCATGCAGCTTCTTAAAAGTAAATTGTAGGTGGGTCATAGAGACAGAGTGTTGTGTTTCCTTTCCCCTCCCCCTGAACTCCCCCCTTGAACCCTTGTGGTTGAAATGCAGTGTAGCTTTGTTGCCAAGGCTGTGGAAGCCAGAGCAAGGCCTTCTGCAAAAACAGAGCCTCACTGAAGGAAGTGAAGGGAGGGATCTGTGGGTCAGAGGCCATGAAGCCTTGTACAAAACTCATATTCATTACTGTTTGGGTTGCCAGCTTGACAACAGCAGCCTTGTAAACTGTTTTAGACCCCTCTATTGTCATTGCATGTCTTCTATCTTGTTTATCTGAAATGCCTTAACAGATGTACCTTTGCAAAGGTCATAGTTAAAATTACCAAAAATTGCCACGGACATGTTGGCAAGTTGTTCAGCTGCCGGCAGCTATGTGAGATGTTTCAGTTTCTTCTTCACTGCATTAGCATCTCATCAGTTAAAAGAAACCAACATTGTATTCTTTATATCCTAACGCTGTTTTTCTAAACTGCCCGTTTTCAGTTGGAGATGCAGCCACACACTCAGCAGACAATCTACGGTCTGCACATAGGAAAAGAGTATGAAGTGCATATCCACTGCCGGATGCAGGGTTTCGTTAAGTTTGGCAAGTTCAGTGATTCCATCTTCATCCAAGTGACTGAGATTCCTAGTAGAGGTAAGATCGAGCTTTGAGCCGGGTTGGAATGAAATAATTTGATGTTAAATCTTAATTAGATGCAATGATCAGTGATTTGTCTGTTAATTTATTTGGTTCAGACAATGAAAATGCATAAGCTTAAAACTATATGTTTTTGATCAAAGTGATTTGTCCTTTTTCCCTGTGTGCCTAGAGTCTTCTATCCCAGTCACTCTGGTTCTTATTTTTGGGATTGTGGGTATCTCCATACTCATCATGCTGATTGTCATCTCACAGCAACACAGGTAGGAACACCATGCAAACTTTTATGCCCTCTGCAAACACAGAGACAGTGGACAGCTGGAACTTTTAAGAGTTTCTTTGACTCTTTTAACCTTGTTCTAAAAGTCAGAGGCTATAGGCTATACATGCAGCTGTCACACAAAGATTTTCACAAAGCCGTAGAAAGACAAAATAACATGTACTTGGGTTACCATCTACTCAGTTTGTGGTGTAATTAAGCAAAAACAAGAACAAGTTGCGACAGACCAAAGAAGAGTTCAGAGTGAACTATTTGTAGTGTTGCTAGAAAGGGAATTCCAGTCAAAGTCTTGGACTTTAAAATGCCTTCAGGGAGGTTTCACAGGGTCTGGAGTGGTAGTACATTATTTTGCAAGGCACCAACATCTGCACAAATATGAACTGCATGGAAGGATACTATTCACGTGTGCTTGCCACAAAATTAGCATCAGAACTTTGTAAATCAACCACTAAACAAGGGCTGCGTTAGAAACAACTCACGCAGACTCATGTTGAAGTCAGTTAAAAAAGATATTTGAAGGTAAACTAAAGCTGTTTGGCTGCAATGAGCAAAAATGCATGTACAGCAATATTTAAAAGTTTGTTCATTATTTGTTATGTTAGTTGCATCAAAACTTCTGACTTGAACTGTATTTTTGGAGGAATGAAATGTGTGCATCTTTACCTGTAAAGCATGAGTCTATATAAGTTATGATTTGGCACTTGTGTGATGAATGAATAGTGGATTGTTTTTAAACAGGCTTATTCAAATAATCAAGTAGTATGAGCTAAGAATCATAAAAAGCTGTGGATGAACCTTAACAGTAAAAAAAACATCATACTTTTATGTGTTGCTGCATTTTAAAACTTCATACAGACACCTGCTTTCTTCTGCCATTTCAGATTAATGTTAGTGCTGTTGCCACCTGTTCCTGCACCCAAAATCAAAGGCATTGATTCAGAGATGTTAAAGGTACATTTATGTGTGTGTATTTTACTGTTTTGTATTTCATTTGACTTATATTTAACTTTAAGTAACATTCATGCAGGTGTTTGTTTGTTTTTGGTCTGTGAATCACAGAAATATGTGGTTGGTTACCACAGGATACCTCAAGATACCACAGATGTCAGATTTATTGTATGTAGAACGCTCCCCGGGCTTTATTAATTCACAAAAGAAAGAGGGTTTTCTGTTACAACTATGAAATGTCCCTCATTTGATGACTATACATTATTTATTTACATTCTCTTATAATTGAAAAATGGTGAATAATGCAGAACAAACAACAGATGCCTTTGCGCTTTGTTACTCAGTAGAGGGATTATAGTACATATTTTATGACCAGTTTTTTCTTTTTTATATTTTCATTGTAACTCTGATGAAAAACAGACTTTTTCTCTCCATGTGGCTATTTTAGCTGAGGCATTTTGGACCACATAATTATCAAACTACCGTCTGTTCTTCTCTTCTTTCCATGAGAAAGACGAAAACAAAACAAAACAAAACAAAAAGAGGGTGTCTAGAAAAGCACCTCTGAATTTTGCGATAGTGATACTGTTTGTCAGATTTGAGTGCTTGATGTGATAGTCAAGGAGTTCCAGACTTTGATTTGTTGCATGTTTTGTCTACATGCAGAAGGGGAAACTGCAGGAGCTGAATTTTATGCTGAACAGTGGAGGTGGAGGTGGTCTGCCCACTTACGCAACAGACTTCTACCAAGATGAGCCTTGGGTTGAGTTTATTGAGGTGGATGAGGAGGAAGCAGATAGTGCAGAGAAGGACGACAACCAGGGCTCAGACACCCAGAGGCTCCTGGGTCTACCCCAGCATGTCAGCCACATGAATTTAGGCTGCTCCAACACCATCAGGTAGAGCAAAGAGTCACTTGCAAATAAGCTGTTTTTATTGTAGCAGTTAAATGCAAATACAGATTTTCTATCTTACTTCCTCCTGCAGCCAACCAGATGATGATTCAGGGCGGGCCAGCTGTTACGATGCAGATGTGTCTGAAAAGGACACCCAAATGTTGATGGCCACTCTTCTGCCAGGCCAACCTCAGGGGGAAGAAGCCTCCCTGGACTTTGCAGAAAGAGCCCCGGCCTCAGAGAGAGGGGAAACGCCCCTGGTCCAAACCCAAACTGAAGGACCCCAGACTTGGGTCAACACAGACTTCTATGCCCAGGTCAGCAATGTTATGCCCTCTGGGGGGGTCGTACTGTCTCCTGGCCAGCAACATAGAATCCAGGAGAACACCTCAGCCTCAGAGAAGGAAATACAAAAGAAGGGAAAGCAAAGTGAGGACAGAGAGAACACGAAGGAGCAGAAGGAAGAAGAGCCTCAGTTTCAGTTGCTGGTGCTGGATCCAGAGGGAAGTGGCTACACCTCAGAGAGCAACGCCCAGCAGATTAGCACTCCCCTTAGTTCTCCCATGCCTGGGGAGGGGTACCAAACCATACACCCTCAGCCAATGGAAACCAAGCCTGTTGCCACGGCAAATGCTAATCAGTCACCTTATATTCTTCCTGACTCTCCCCAATCCCAATTTTTGCCCCCTGTTGCAGACTATACAGTGGTCCAGGAGTTAGACACCCATCACAGTCTGCTCCTCAACCCACCTCCCCACCAGTCCCCCCCCCCCTGCCTGCCTCAGAACCCCCTCAAAGCCCCCATGCCTGTAGGATACATTACCCCAGACCTGCTGGGGAACCTCTCACCATGAAATGACATTTCCAACAGACATTAACTGTTCAGCTAGTTGGTCAGGAAGACCTTTGCAAGTTGCTACCTGATTCTTGCTGGAAACCAAAAAATATATATGCAGCACACTAAGCGGATCAGCTCAGAGGGAGATGTTAAGCTGCTCAATATATTCTTAATCACTAAAATTGATGCAGAAATAGTAAAAAAGGCAAAGTTAACAAAATGCACAGATAGCTCCATTCATGCATCCATGGAAATCACATCCATGCATGATTGTTATGAAATCAGGAAAAAACATTAAGTCTGTGATGAAATGCCTTAAATTGCATTGAATCTGCAGCTAACTGCATATTAGAGCAGTGACATATTGAAGTCTTAATATTAGGGAGAGGGATGGCGGTGTATTGGTGGAGAGAAGACAACATTATTGTGATGTTTTCACAGTGCTGACATTGACAGCATTTGCCCTGCAGAGGTGTATTACCACAGTACATTTCTATGTTTCATATCTCATTATTTTATCATATTAGTACCTCATAAGATATATATTTTTCTACAGAAAGCCAACACTGGTAAACAGCTATGCAGATTTGCATCCCAGGCCTCATTTTATCAAAGCTGTTTTTATTATTAAGAGGCCAAACTTGGATGATAAGATGTCAAGACATTTTATCTGCAGCGGCAAATTCGGCGGTATAGATAACGTCAACAGCTAGAAACAAATGACAACAATAAGCCAAAGTCAGAAGAATGTCTTCATATAAGGGTCACTGTTGTAGCTCTGTCTTTCCTTAGGGAGTGATGGAAATCAGCCTGGGTAATGAAGGAAAAACTTTGAAGTTGAGAAGTCGGTTTATAAGGAAGATCCAAACACCTGACAAAAACTTTCTGTGCATGTTTTGTTGTCAAGTTTATCTTGATCTTTACCCTGGGGGTCTTTAGTTTTCAGTCATTTTCACATTAATTACAAAGCATATGTCACTTACAGCACTTGACAGTATTTCCTCCAAACTGAGGTAAAGATTTGCCCAGTGGGAGTCACTCTGTGCAAACGGTGATGTAGAACATGTAGCACCACCAGATGCCTCGCTCAAAGGCATGCTGTTTCAGTTTTTTAGCAAAAGAAAAGGGATGCTTATAGCTGTTACCCAGTTACAATCTTTAAGCTGAAACTTTATTAGTCAAGTCGGTTAGTTGTATCTTCTTTATGTTGCATTGTTACTGCAGGGACAGCAACTGGAACAAGTTAAAGGACTGTGAAAGTGTTATATACAGTATATGTACAGTAATTAGCCCAAACTTTTCTTACTATCTCCCATGTATACAGTTTAATAACCTGTGCCTATTAAGATGGTATTGGCTTGCCATGTCAGTGTTATGGTACTAAGATTGTTCATTTATGCATTGCTATATCCAGGCAAGTACTGCTATCAATGGACGACTGGATGTAAATCTTTATTGCGCACAGATGTGTCAAAACATTTGCCCAAGTGCTAACACAGAAATATGCCTGCATGCTTATATTCACATCATACATAAGAGAAGCATTTGCCTTAACTATATATTGTACTTAAATTGCCTTTTTGATATAGCCCTATATATTGTTGGCTGAAAAATTTTCAAACCGAAAAATGTACTTCAAAATTTTATACGGAAAGATTTTTGTACATGTTTAGATCAAAAAGCCCCAAAACAGTGAGTTATATACAGTTAACAAGATGCGTGTAATAAGGCATGAATTTAGTTAGCACTCCCCTTTACTTTACTTAAAATAACCACATTTAGGAGTTTGTTTATTCAAAATTTGTTCCATAGTCAAATTGTGAAGTCCTATAAAGGAAGTCTGTCTTTAATTCTTTAATAATGTAAACCTTTATGAAAGAGAAATAACATAGGAGACCTTTTCACAAAATTTTAAGCTTATGCGTTTTCATCTTCTGAGTAAAATTAAAGACTTAATAATATGCGTCTGACAACCAGGACAGTATAATAAGATCGTTCATCTTATAGGCATGGTTTTGTGATGCTACACAAAGAATTTCCATATCAACAAGCCCGTGGCTGAATCAGAGCCACTGTTGTACAACATTCAAATTGAAACCTCCGGATGAACTTGTCACCGTGAACAAAACATACTTAACAGTGCGAGAGAAACATATCCAGTCTATAAATTATCCTGTTTTGGACTCATTCAGGATATGAGTAGGCTGATAACCTGGACACAATGGGTTTTTTTTGTATCAGACAACCTCATAATAATGAGAGACAAAACAAGACCCATAAAATGACAGTTTTAAAATGTGAATCTGATGAATATGTGCTATTTTTCTCTTTCTGGCTCTTTCCTGCCTTTGAAAAAAAAAGACTGATGCTGCCTAGTGCTGATGATGCCAGCAAGTTAATGCTGTTGCAGAAATGTCTTAATATATTCACTGTTGCTGTAAAATTACAAGTATATATTTTTATGTCATTAATGTCACCAGTTACAATGCATTGCTCCTTGGTACATGAAACTTTTTTACATTCAGCCTTACCTTTGTGGGGAGGGTTAACAGTAGTCATGAGGACGTAATGATCACTGTTCATTTTTCTGCAGCAGCCGTATTACATATAATATAGTCATGCCTCAGAGTCCGTGACGGTGTTCACCCATCCAAATATCCCAGAAGGCGCCGGTGTTCGTGAAAAAGCGTGGAAGAACCATTGAGACTCTGTTTCAGATGTACAATGGTAACTGAATGTGTAACTGGAGTATGAAATGCCTTTACAGTATATTACAGAGGAAAATGTTTTAAACAGTGTTTTTATAGTGGACATTCAGATGCATAAATTGGGAAGTGCTTTTTTTTTTTATTCAAGCTCACGGTACAGATGTTTACTACATTTTTGTTTTATTCCAGTTTACTGCGCTCATTTATTAAGTAATGTCAACAGTTCTAAGTGTTGTTTGAAGCTTATAATGTCAAAGACACTTTAGATGAAGCACTTTGTACACATAAAGTATATATCTAATGTTATATCAATAGTTTATTGACTTTATATCTTGGACTAAATCAAGTGTGTGATTTTACATGTTACTATAAAACAGAATTATGTTTTCTAGTCAGCACAACAATCAGACAGCGAGGAACCTACGATAAGCTTAAATTTTTGTTCTACAGAGTTTATGTTTATAGAAAGCATTTTACACTAACAGATTGCTAGAATGATGTACTGTAATGGAGTATTCCAGGTAGATAATCTATGAAGTCATATAGAAATATAGGTGGTGTGATGAAATGGTTATATTGAAACTCTGTGTTCTTACTTCTCTCCTATTATGTGATTTCCACATTTCTATGAGTGTATTCTGATGGGGTGGAGTAGTTTGTAATGATGCATTTTGGTCTGCAGCATTGCTGGGTTTTTGTTTTTGGTTGTTTTGTTTTTTTCCTGAGAGTGGCTTCTGTCATTAACTTAAGTCTGGAAGTAATCTAGCTGGAATTTGTGGTGGTTGTTTCTGTTTATCAGGCAAAGAACACTGAGCCACACATTTTTCAGCTTCCTAAGGAAATTGTTTAATTCTTGACTTAAGTACTGCAGAATACGTTTTTTTTTCTTTTAGGACATTCAGTGGCTCTAGTTTTTCCTCCCTTGTTAAATGTGTTCTTTGCTATGGGTCATCCAGGCGTGAAATTACCACAATTTATCAGTCTGAACTGGCTTCTGTAATTAATGTGACTCCTTTTTTTATTTGTTTTTATTTTTACTTTTGTAACACTTTTATGTTTTTTGAGCCCCACGTCTCTCTGAGTGCCTATACTCGTCTGCTGTTTGCTTCAGGCCAAAAACTGTGCTGGTCCCTGATAAAGTGTTCATTTTCTTTCACAATTAAGCCTTTCTGGTGTTGTATTTGATCAATAAGCTCTCAACAAGTTACACAATAAATATGCAGCATCTTGTGCATTGCTTTAGTCTGTTTACTTCATGAATGAAACATCGTGCTATGAAAGCAGCTTGCTGGGTTTCATTTAGTCTAAACACTGTAAATTAGACCTATTATTTCCTTTAATCTAGTCTGATTAATGTTGGAAATGCAAACTCAAAAATAGATATTACTTGATCTTGTTCCTTTATCATTATTGTATCAATTTCAAATTCTTCATAATAATTCATTAACTCATTGGCAACAAAGCACACAAAGGTAAATTTGGATCAGCCTCAGGAAAGGGTGTTAATGAAGAATATATGATCCACAGATATGATCTGGCATTCTAATCCAAACAGATTAATGTAGATTGTGTAAGGAAGAGAAAAATTGCATCTATGTGTAATGATTGGAGGGTGGAGAATGCACACTTGTTTGTGAGAAGCACTGAGGAACTTGTGTGCGAATGAGTTCACAAGTGGGTGATTTTCTATCCGCTGCTGCCGGAGTAAGTGGAAGGGATGAAAACGGCTGCAGAAACAGTTGTGCATCCAGGGGAAAGCATATTGGATAATTAAGACTGAGGCTGTGTACTGCGCTGCTCTGTGTGGGGCTGATTGAATCAGAGAGACAACCACTCACAGCTCTTTGTCTCAGGACATTGCAGGTAATTACCCATAAGTCACTGTTCCCCTGTATTGGATCTTCAGCCCAATTACGCCCACACAAGCTGTCCACTTCAGCCTCATTTATTACCTCCGGTTGCCTGTTGACCTTTTACGGTGCACAGTCCAACAGGCAATACAGCTACATGACACTGAACAAAGCGTGTTACACTTTAAGTCTTCAAGACACTCAGATCTTTACACTGATAATATATCAAAGAAAATGATGTAAGGACACTCCTCTTTGTACATTACGTAATACTTGGATCCATAACCATTTGAAATTTTAAAATACAGAAACACTTCCACTAATGAAATTGATTATTTGGAATAATTAGTATCTTGTCCAATATCCATTATGTCAATATTTTACATCTCATTTGACCGATGAATGATACCGATACAATGCTCCCTCCCGCATATCTAATGCCAGAAATTATTTAGTTCCCTCTGTTGTGAAAATAAAATACAGCATTATTCTGTATACTCTGTCATATTTGTCTGTTGACAAATGTAGACGTTAATAATGTGATATTCACTCCTTGTACAAAATAAGAAAAATATTTCAACTTGCATTATGAATGTATTTTTTTTAAACAAAACAAGTGCATCCTATTAAAACAGACTTTGATTATGTTCTCCCAGTGCCTGTTATTTTATTGGCTGATACCCGATATGTCATTCTGAAGTCGATATCGGCCCATGAGAGAAAAGGACTGCTTAAGTCATTAAGTGCCTGATTGACAAAAGGGGTCTGTTTATTAAAATTATTTTTCTTTTTATTATATCAAGGATTTACTTAAGTGATTAGCATTTGCACTCATCACTCCACATAACTACTGGGAGTTTATTGTGTGTATGAAAATTAGTGCTTTTATAAATTATGTTTTGTATGTGTGACAAGAAAATGTGAAAAAAAATATGCAAGAAACATGTTTCATCGAAATTATGAGACAAGTCAACATCAGTAATGATGTAAAATGAAAAGTGCCTTGTGTTTAAAGTTCATTAGCGTGTAGTTGTGGACACATATGGAGAGACTAGCACAACTGTGAAGATCATCATCACCATCTGCTGACCAATTTTGGAAAAAACATTATTTTCTTTACAGATCTCCAACTTATATTTCCTCATTCACCTAAAAAAGTACATAAAGTAGTTGGTCATTCAGTACCTCTAAATGCTTAAGTCACACAAACCTGACTTTAAAAAGGACCAGTACGATTTAATTTGGGACATCGGTATCACAATATATTTGTGTCAATTTAGCAAACGGACAACTCCTACTCTGACCTTTTAAAAACTTGATTTACTCAAGAACACACCCACACATTAAAAGATTAATTAAAGCACCTTTATTCAATTTTCAGTTTTCATTCCCAATGACTTTACAACAATACAGTTCTCTGTGCAAGCATCAGGTCTTCAGGGTGACAGTTATCTTCCCACCGAAACCATCATTAAGTACAGAGTGTATTCCAACAGGCATTCATCACTTCAGTCTCAGTTTCCCTTTAACAAGTCTCAAACCATAAAACGTAAAAAAAAGAAAAGAAAAAGAAAAAATTCTTGATTTTTATAAGCCTCAAATAAACATTTGTTAGGCTACTTATAATTTTTGTTGAAGATTTAGTAACTGCAGTACTGCAAGGTATAGCAGAAGACAACTAAGGTGTATCTATTGGCAGTGAATGGATTTACCTGAATATGTTTAAGGTTATGAACTGTCTGTAAGAACAAAACAGGTAATTCTTGATTTTTATTTCTGCTGTTTTGAAGGCTTATCGTTTCAGATTTGCTTTCCCAGTTATTGGCCTAAACGTTTGGATTTACCAAACAAAAAAGGCCCATTTCATTTTTTCTTTTAAAGATTTCTCGTAATTGCCAAATTCATAACATCTAATCCACTGTTTTCCTCTGTTGTTCTGTTATTCTTTTTTACTCTGAACTTTGTAATGTTGAAAGTGTTCATCATGTTCTTGAACGTCCCCCTCCTTTCTCTCCTGCCTGACATCATACAGGCGCCACTAGAGCAAAGTTTATGCGCCTGGTTTCATATAGGATGGAGAGAACAAAATGGAAGAGGCAGTTTATGAACATGACAACCACATGCGCTCCTGAGACAGGAGAAGAACAACCACGTACAGATCAAGGCAGGGGAAACATGGCAGCTGCTGTCCAACTATGTGAATAACAAACTAGCGTGTTGATTGATATTCTCATTTCGCTCGTTTTTATCTTTCTCTGTTATACTGGTTTCTGCCTGCTCATATCTGCAGTAGTGATTGCTCATCCCCTTGTCTCAGGGTAATACTTGTTGGTAAAAAGAGCCATTGGCCTCAGTGTTGCTTGCTGATATCGGTGCCAGCTTACAAATTCTGTCATCCTCAGCTAACAACACCGGGGGGTCAGGCTCATTGGGCTGGCTGAGGCTGCTGTCAGGCAGCAGGAGGCAAGCGTCACTGTCAGGTCTCCCTGACGTTATTAACGGTGCCGTCTATCAGCCCCTGTCACTGTCAGGAGGCGGGCAACGCCTCATCACACTGTCAGAGGCCGAGCGGCTGCTCGCTCCCTGCATCGCCGAACAACCTGCGTCAGTGTCAGCATCAGCTGGCCTTAGGAGAGGCTTCGTTGTCATCGCCTGCTGTCCGCTGTCAGCTGAACTTGAACTTTCACCTCCCTTCCTCTGTTACTCAAGGCCTAGGGGGGTCTCCTTGGACCCTCTGTGACATCTCCTGTATGTGCACTGCCTGCTGCATCTGATCGGAGTGGAAATGATGCTGACTTTGAGATGCACCATCCCGGTGGTGACCATGTCCCTGTGACCCCAAACCTTGCTGACTCTGACCCTGTCCAAAGTCAGTGCCATGGGCAGCACCATCATGGTTTCCATGGTGATGCCCATGGTTGTGATCATGGCCACGTGGATTGAGATCGTGATTATCCCCACGGTGGCCATGACCGTGATGACCATGATGACCATGATTACCATGTCCTTGATGACGACTGTGATCAGGTTTGGTCGCATCACCTTCAGCGGGAATGCCGCCTGCATCCGGCTGTACATCTGCTTTTGGTTTGCATTCCTCTGGAATCTCTGCAGTCTGTGGAAAAACAAACAGAAGTCACATTTTTAACATGTTATCAGTATGGCTGCTATCTGAGGAATCCTGTTTGTTTAGATTAGACCACACTGGCACTTTTTTTCTTTACAAGATTTGTACCTCATATGAACACTCTCCACATGTACGTTTGCAATATGTATCTTTGATTGCACTCTCAATATGGCCCAGTCCAATGACGGAGTATGGAAGTGAAATGTGGTGGGTGAGACGGCCACACCTGATGGCAAAGGTGACAGAAAAGTATCGTGAGATCCAGTATAGATGACATATGTATTGATTAAAGCAGTCTTCCTGGCTAAACATGAAACAAACCTGTCATAGATGAGAAAATCATCTTTCTCTCCACCCAGTGTCTGCCAGACATCAGGCTGTTGGCCATCCTGTTTGTAAAGTAGGATGGTGTCTGGAAGTCTCTCAGCCAGCATGGTATGCAGGCGTCGCGCTTGCTCCCCCTGGTGGTTTATGACCATATAAACCACATCCCTCAGCCCCTGACTCTCCATTGTCTGGCGCAGGCCATCCATTCTGATCACAGAGATTAACACCAATAAACATAACATTAAAACTTGGTTTAAAAGTATAAATTGGCTAATAAATACCAATGCTTAACCAATAAAAAAGTATGAGGAGGATACATTTCTTATACAAAAACAAGGACTTGTCCAGGCTTGCTACACTTTGCTGCCAAGTTGGCAAGCTTTTTAGACTGGAGCATCAAATTTATGTGACATCATGAAACATCTAAACTAAACTCTCATTTTTTTTTCCCAGAAGAAACCAAAATATGTCTGTCCCGTACCTGGAAGCCTGCACCAAACAGAACAGTCAGCTGGCCTGTAAAAGGGCCACCACCGTCACCCGGCCCATCGACCCTTTCATCGGCTCCACCTCCCTGATCTTCCAGGCTGGTGGCAGCTGACAGCGAGGCCCACCCCCATCACTCTCTGCACCGCCCCCATGGAGCAGGCAGAGAGTGAGGAGCAGACTGAGGCACGCCCACATCTCTGTGGCGCCTCCTCACTGCCCTGTTTAGAGCACAGAAGGGAGGTGTTAGAAAATGGTAAGCAAAGGGTGAAAATAGAGAAAACAAGACTGATCAAGCTCAGCTGACAAAAGTGAGTCAACATTACAAACATTTAAAGATGTTCAACTCCTCCAAATTATTACTTTTCTGATGAAGACAACGGAGGGAAAGACGCAATTTAAAGCTCCTAAATCTGAGCTTTCTGTTCTTTTTGCACAAATCTCACTTCATTACATGTTAAATTCAAAGAAAATACCAAGGTTTGCAAAAAAAAACAAACAACAGTAGGAATGCTTGAATATCTTAAATGTCACTGTTTTGCCCTTTGCATTACAAGCTGAAAAGGTTGCTAATGCAAAAATGGTATGTGGACGACAGTAGTTGGATTAACTGACACAAGGCATGAGTAATTAAAGCATTAGCCAAACATATAACCAATATCTTCATTTATATCATCTATTTAACTTAACATACCGACTGACTGTTTTTCATACAAATTCTGCAACTCACCCGTTGGTTAAAAAGTTTCCTTTCCTCTGTTCTGCTCTGCTTGAGGCAACTCCTTGAACAAAAACAAGTCTCCTCCTCTGCTGCTCACCCCTTTTATACTGTGCCTGTTGTTTTTCCTATCTGTAGTGAGGACAAAGTTCATACTGCTGTCTGCTGATGCTAACACTTTTCTCAAGTTAAAAAACACCCAGAGCATGAAAACCTCTTGGTAACAGGATGCAAAACATTCAGCTCGGGAAATGTTGACAATTCTTTTTTGAATAAAGAGCGAGGAGACGAGGTAGCCTCTGCCTTGGCTTTAGATAGGCCTATGTTAGAGTTGGAGATAGTGAAAGAATTTGCCTTTAAAGTCAAATGGCTTATTGTTACTATTTTGTAAAGTACATAATGAAACCCAAAGAAGACAGTTAAAGATTGCACAACTGTGTTTCTTGCTTTCTGCAATGGGAGAAGTGAAAAGGACAAGAGGTGGGACTCTGGAAGATGTCCAACATGTTTCTGCAAGGTCCGCATAAACACAGGAAGGGCTGCACGCACATGGAATGTCAATTCATCAATCCTCGCATTTGAAGAGTTGAAAAATGAGGATAGACAGAGTAGATTCACATAAATAGGAAACCAAAAATAATTAAGATCACAGGAAAGCAATAATATTCTTGTGGTCCAGCACCAAAGTTGACAGGCTCTTTTGAAAACAGGTTTTACATTTAGTAACCAAGAACCACTGAAAACAGCAGATTAGTCATTAGTGGCTGATGCAGTGGCGCGGTTCCAGGTGCTTTACCAATCAATTCTGAGGTGCATTCAAATTCTTGGCAAGTTTAAAATTTCCAGGAAGCACAGCTTTGAAGGGAGGGCACAAGAGTAATCTAGGTGGCATAAATCAGTTATATAAACTGGCTGTAAATGGTGTCAGTGTACAGTCAGGAGAGGTTGTCTGTCTGCAGATGATAGGCTATGCAGCTGGGAGTAATGAACACATTGTTAAGTGATTTGGAATGTCAAAGGTCAGTCTAGTTTTAACAAGGCAAATAATTATTGGTGTGACAGTAAATGCCTTAAACATTCATAATGTGAATGTACATTTTGTGTGAAGCTGTGGTGAGCATTTCAAGGGTTGGACCTCTGTTAACACATTCCAAGTCTTTTCAACTTTTAGAAAGCTGAAAAGAAAGTGAGTTTAAACCCATAGCATTCCTTGAAGATTGTCTCAACTAATTTTTTTCCCTATTAATGCAATGAAACAGAATAATTTGAAATAGTAAAGAAGGACAGCTAAGTTTATTTCCTGCTGTTTTTCCAGATTCAATGAGATGTAGCAAGAACTTAAAAACTCCATTTTACCCTTGGAAATATAATAGTAACAAGCCCCAGACTAAACCAGCAGTACCACTTGGTGGAAAAGCAAAATGGATGAAGTAATGCAAAAAAGGAATCAGATAATGAAACCTGGGTGTAGCAGTTATTGCCAGCATATTAAATGTTCCTTGCAATGCTGATTAAGCCAACGTGATCAGTTTACTGAGATGTAGCAACTTCACTTCAAATGTTAGCTGACACAGCAGATCATGATATAACTTTTTTTAACTTACATTGTCCTGGCATATCCAGATTACTCAATGATCAAGTGTTACTAATTTACAAATTGAAGCATTGTGACAACTGTTTTCAGGGCACAGTGACCTACATACTTTATAATAAAACTTATCAGTAAACTGACAATATCAGAATAAACAGAGTAAATAAATTACTTTAAAAATAATAAAGGAGCAATAATATAGTATCAGAGAATATTACAAAAAATTAATTGAGAATCCTGTCTTCACATGTACGCTTCTCAGTCTGTTGCAAGTGGCCAGAATAATATTCATGCTGCACAAACTCAGAAAGTATTCAAACCAATTCACTTTATGCAAAATGTATTGTATTAGGTGTCACGTCAAAAGATTCATTTGAAATATTCACCTCTTTAATTTACACTCATTGACTCGTAATGTTAATCTAAGAAAAAATTATGGAAAAAAGGAATGTCTTGCAAGCTTTCTAAAGATGAAAAACTGAAAACTCTCATCTTTATCTCTCCAAAATTTAGGCTAAATCCTCCCTCCTTTTAAGCTGCATTCAATTATCTATACAACAAACTTAAAGGCTGTGTCAACAAAATGTAGAAAATCTGTTTAACAGTCTTTGGGTGAGGTGGAATGATCACATGCAGTTAGGCAATACAAACAACTGTGCATATCTAAAAGTACACCGATTCACACTGCATGTCAGGACACAAGCCAAAAGTCATGCAGTCCGAATACTTCGTCCATATCAGATCTCTGGCTTCAGGCAGGTCAGAGGCAAGTAGACACCTCAGAGTGGTGGGATAAAATCAATTACTTTTCTTGTAAAACCCCACTCCAAATTGTCATAGTCCTGAAAAATAAATATTCTGATATACATTTAAGAGGACAAATCCAAAACTAAAATTTTAACACTGAAATAATTTTTGTAGTTTTAATTAATTAATAGTTTGTCTTTTCTCTCTTACTCAACTTCCTGAAAAGGCTTAGCCTTTTTCCAACCTGCCATTGCAACTACTGTTGATTCGCTCTCATAAAGATAATGTTGTTCTCTTTACGGACAGAGTCAAACTTCTCACCTTGGAACACAAATTGTGTTGACAAAATTATAACTTGAATCCTAAGGACAGAAATTTTTGTGTAAGGTGTGTACGAAGTTGAAAAATATTTTAACACAATATGTGTTCCAAGGTGAGCAAATAATTTGAATATTTTCTGTTTTTAGGCATATTTTACAGACAATTACTTAAATTGGAATAACGTCATCATCATCCTTGCATCTTATCAACAACGAATAATAAAGTATATTAAAGTAATCCAAATATTCTAACTGAAAATTCCCACCAAACGTGCAATCATATTTGAATACATACTGTACATTCAAATTGTGTACAAAATCCAATGCTTAGAATCTCCTAGCAGTTGTTTGCCTGCCTAATTTAAATGTTTTTTGTGATATTTGTCTTAACATGTGTTGAACCTTTTGACCAAAACAACTTTGGTCTTGCAGGTAAATTAATTCAAGGAGACAATGACTTGAATGAGTCACATAATGACCAGATGAATCAGTGATACTTATAGGCACCGTTTGGATGAGAGTGAAACGTTTCCCAGAACCAAGGAAAAGTAGTCCAGTTGCCTTTCTTTGAGGATTTATCGGGATGACTTATCCGGATGTTCTGGAACAAATAGGTTAATTTAATTATTATGTTTTTTAAAACAGAAAATGCAAAAGGCATCAGGTCCCAATAGTGATGGTAAAGTTTGTGGTGTGGAAAGTGAGGTTACAAAGACAGACGGGAATAAGGATCTGGAACAGAATTTTAAATTGCTCCACTACCAACAAATTATACAGATAAAAACAATATTTACATGTAATGCAGAAATACAGTGACTAAAATAATAATTTTTGATTTTTTGTTTTTGTTTTGTTTTTCTTTTATTAGTCAGATTCGTACATACAAAAGAAGTCCATACACTACATAAATATTATTTTACCTACATTTACACACTAGTTTGCCGTTGTCGCTCAGTACTGTCACTAGGCAACGGCCCTTGGCGTCTTTGAGTGCGCAAAGGTTTCTGGGAATCGGAGGCTCTGGGGTTGAACGACCGCCCTTTTTGGAGCAACGAGAGTGGAACAGCGTTTCACGCGTCGTGGGAAATATTATCGTAAAACAACTTTGTGAAGCATCGTAACCAGACTTGAGGTATGCATACCGATGGTTTTTAACCCTCATTCTGTCCCACAGTGATTATAATCTGAAAATCTGTCTGGGAAATGTGTATTTTAATGCGCGGTTTGATGACGTAATGTTGATTGTCAAACGCGAAATGGCGAGGGTGCTAAGAGGCCCGTTACCAGTGGTACTAAGAGCTTGTACAATGTTTATTTCATTGAGATTTCGCTATCCAAACGCTTGTACCGCCATATTTGCTCTGGGTAAGTCGGTTGCCAGTTGAGTGTACTCTCTGAGTATGTGAAATGACATCCTATGCCGCTCACTTGGGGGCAGGATGTCTGTTTGCTAATTTAGCTAGCATGGTGCTGAGCTAGCGAAACTGAGTTCCATGTGTTCATCTACAAGACCTGCAGATAATATTGTGGAGCTCTGAGGAAAACAACATTTCTGTTAAATGCACAATTTTTCTGCAAATCATGTTTTATAGGTGTAATGTTATGTTTCAGGTTAGGTGTTGTTGATTAATTAATGTTTTTTATTTTCTGAAGAAGCAGTAGAAATTTTAAAAAGTGGCTTGGCTAAATAATAAAAATGACCGTTTAAAAAAAGAACCAAAGATTTTAAACTGAAACTTGGCGTTTCAACATTCATGAAGAATATACACACTTTTCAAATTGAAAACTTGGGTTGATTTTGATATAATATTGTTATATATTAATAATATATTTAGCTCTAATATATTTATATTAATATATATTTATAATTGATATAGTTTATTTTTTTAAATAGGCATATGAACTTTTTTTTTCTTGTATCCCTTTTCCACTGCACTTTGTTGTGGTTTTTGCGTAGACTTAAATTACACCCATGCTAGCATGCTAATACGTGTATGAGGAGACTTTTTCATTGCTTTTCGACTCTTCTAAAATATTCAGATTTTTATGTCCACTTTTTCTGTTCTTGCAGAAGGGGATTGGGTGAATCATGGCGCTGGAGGTGGAGGTGAATGGAGGTTGTGAGTACCCATCTCACTACAAAGTCATGATGGACAAACTTAATGAACAGCGACAGCTTGACCAGTTCACAGACATTACTCTGATTGTGGATGGTAAGAACAGCAAGGCTCATTTTCATGATATCTTGATCAGTTTTCATGCAACAATCCAATTAAAGGAGAACTTCGCTTTTTTTAACCCTGGGTCTGTTGTCATCTTTCCTCTCATACATGTGAGTGATTGGGAAAGGAGCGTTCAAGATCGCTCCAGTATTTAGCTGGGCAGGCAGCTAGCAGCACAGCTAATGGTAAGTATTGGGCAGTTGGCTCTGCGTCTAAGATCGCCTTAAAAACATGCTATTTTTCCCACACTGAAGTGCCCTGCTGGTCTCAACGAGTGTCTGACAACGTACTAGAGAAGAGAAATGAATGAAAGTATCTGAACCACCTGCGATCCCCTTGTGTTGTTGTCTGTGTCCTGTTGTCTCTGTCCAAATCTCGCGGGATTATCCCCTAATCGCGTGATAACTCGCCTCAAAACCAAAACACCGTGAGACATTCCACTAACTGACACCATACATAGCAATCGGCAGGTAATACAAATACTTTTGTTTATTTATCCTCTCTAGTATGTTGTAGGACACTCGTTGAGACTATCAGAGCACTACGGTGTGGGAAAAAGCACGTTTTTAGGGCAAACATTGACACAGAGCCAACTGCCCAATACTTACCATTAGCTGTGCTGCTAGCAGCCTGCCCAGCTAAATACTCGAGCAATCTTGAACGCTCCTTTCCCCATCACTTACATGTATGAGAGGAAAGATAAAAACAGACCCCAGGTTAAAAAAAAAGCGAAGTTCTGCTTTAAGTTACACAAGACACTGAAAACTTGACACATTTAGCTCTTTGTCTACTAAAATCTTCTTTAGTAGACAGATATCATATTTTTTGGGAGACAAGTGGAAGTTGTTTGGTGACTTCCTTTGTTTCAGGCGTATAGATTAATACAAATTGAGAACAACAGAATAATAAATTATTTATACTAGATTATTATTTATTATTATTATTATTATTATGATGAACTGACAGAAACCATCCTGAAAAAGGTAGTTGGCTATAAACCAAGTCATCTTGCCACTTGCCAGTCTGTAACTTTGCTATGAAAATGGAATAAATATTTATTCATCCATATAACTGGGCTTTTCAAGTTTCCATTCAGGCTTCTCACTAAGATGTGTGCTTCTAGGGGCAGTTGTAGCTCAGGGGGAAGAGCAGTTGGTTTCTTTCTGACTACATGTTGAAGTGTCCTTGGGCAAAACACCCACGTGACCTCCTGATCTAGCTATCGGGGGTGTAAAGGTGTATAGTAGCACTCGGTATGTATCAATATAAGTGCTTTATGATCGTGAATGGGTCAGTGTGACATATAGTGTCAAAGTGCTTTAAGTGATCATGTGACTGGAAAAGTGTTATGAAAGTACAGTCCATTTACTAAATACAGTCCATTTTAGTTTGTTCACACTGGGGTATTGTGAGTAAAACAGTGTTTATTTGCTTCTCAAGAGATTTTTGCTTCCTCTATGTGCTTCCACTCAGTTGCACAAGAGGTCCATCTAACCATTGTCAGTGCAACAGCAGAAGTGGACAACTTGTGTTCAGTCATAGGCTGTGACTGTCTATAGGAAAAGTATCCCTAGCTTATGTGCACATGTAATGGGACATCATAACATGACTTGAGCAATTTTGATACAGATAAATTATTGGAACCGGGTGTCTGTACCTCTCCATATGTGCAGAGCTGTATGCATTGTTTGCCTCAGTAAAGTCTTTGGTTCAGTAAAACATACCGTTGGATTATATTTTTTAACTTCCTTTTGTCTGTTTTTGTATTTTTGCTTTACCATATTTCAGTAATGAAATTAGAACTGAAACCGCGTTTGATGTGTTGCATAATGATTTGGCTTTTTCCCTATTAGGTTTAGGAATAAAGAAACTGACAGGTCCATCCATACTTAAAAAAAAACCCAACATCCACCTTCACCTAAATACCTAAAGTCAATTTGCAGTTTGACTTCAAGGCCATCAAAAGAGGAGAAATCACAATTCTTTTCTTTACATTTTTAAATGCTTGCGTACACCCAGCCCAGGTGTACAAAGGTATTTCATTATTATTTTTTCATCACATTACAATGACTTGGCAATTGTTAGAAAGTTTAAACAGAAACTTTCAGCTGGAACCATAAATGTTATCAGCCTTTATGGTCTTTCTGGTGGTAGATACAGGTAATTGCCTATACCAGCAAAGCATATAAAAGAACAAATGCTTTTGCTTTCTGTGGCTTATACAAAATATATGACTAATTTCCATGTTTCTTATTCATTTCAGGACATCAGTTCAGAGCTCACAAAGCAGTGCTGGCAGCATGTAGCCAGTTTTTCCACAAGTTCTTCCAGGATTTTACCCAGGAACCTCTGGTGGAGATAGAAGGTATGCTGTTTTTAATCAGTGCCAAGAAAGCAAAAGAATCCATCACACTTTTACACAAAAACCATTTTTACTTTTTACTTTTTTTTAATTGTGAATGGCATGCTTATGTTTAGGTGGAAATAGTAGGCTCTCTGGTGGACAACCGAGGTAAAAGTCCCATGATGTAGGAAATTTACGGTACTTAGTTCCACTACTCCTACTTTAGTGCAGTTTTAACTCATTCAAAGTTTAGCTGATCTCAGTCTAACTATTCTTTGTTTTAGACTTACTGCTTGAAAACCTGCCCTTACGCTTTTTGTCAAATCTTTAGATATTTGACAATGTGAGTTAGATAAACATGGCATAAAACTTGATTTGCATTTAAACTGTATGGCACATCAATGTATTAGGCAGTGAAGTGGATGTATTTTATAGAACCAAATGCATTCACCACTTCTGCTCTGGCATTTTAACAGGAGTGAGCAATAAAGCCTTTCGCCAGCTGATGGAGTTCACTTATACAGCCACGCTCGCTATATCTGGGGAGGATGAGGCTTTTGATGTGTGGAAGGCTGCTGAATATCTTCAGATGCAAGAAGCCATTAAAGCTCTCAACAATAAGTGAGACTTGAGTACATTAAGCACTCTGATTTGCAGTCAGAGGCTAAATTGCCACTGCCATAATTTGCCAAATCTCTTTTTACCTCTAAACATTAGATTCTCCTGTCTTGTAGACTTGAAGCAAATTCTTCACTGTCATCGAGGAGCAAGGGTAAAAAGAGGAAGATTGCAGAGACATCTAATGTAATTACAGAAACCTTACCAACAGTGGAAGGGGAACAGGTTTGTATATTAATCATAATCACACACACTTTAATTCATTGATGTCTTCACATTTTATCACCATCTGTATTGAGTGGTCAAGAATGGATCATTTTTATTGCATTGTAGGTAGAGGTTGAGGTGATGGGAGAGGCGTCCATTGAGGTAGAGGAGGCTGGGTTAGAAGAAGTGGTAGATGGAGCAAAAAGTGCTCAGGAAGCATCAGATGATTCTGCTTTGGCTCTTCTTGCTGACATAACTAGCAAATACCAGCAAGGGGAACCAGCAACACAGGTGATCAAGAGAGATGGGATAGAAGCGGTACGTTGACTAAAGTGTGGTTTATTATTGCTCTTTTATGGATATGAGATTTATAAGTGAAAGGATAAACTCTAAAATTGCTTTGCGTTTATGTTAAGCAGGATGTTTTGTACCAGGAAGAAACTGTGGCGGCATCCAAAGTCCTGGAGAATGTCGAAGTCGTGGAGGTCCAAATATCCCAAGTTGACAACATGTTCCGTTGCAACAAGTGTGACCGCAACTTTAAGCTGTACTACCACCTCAAACAGCACTTAAAAACTCACCAGGGCTCACTGGAGAAGCCCCATATTTGTGGCCACTGCGGCAAAGCCTACACACGGGAAGCAGCCCTGAAGCAGCACATCAGCACGTTTCATTTTGATGCAGAGGAACTATCCCGAAGCCAAAAACCCCAGAAGAAAGTGCATGTTTGTGAATACTGCAAGAAGCACTTTGACCACTTCGGCCATTTTAAGGAGCACTTGCGGAAGCACACAGGTAAGTGTGAAAAAGTGTTACCAGTTAAGTTTGACTCTATAACACAACATATCTATAGAAGATTTTTCATATCAGTGAGACCACATATGTGGCTGTGTCTACAATTAAAATATGTTTGTTTGTTGTTTTTATTGTGCTTAAAAGGGGAAAAACCTTATGAGTGTCCAGATTGTCATGAACGCTTTGCAAGGAACAGCACACTGAAGTGCCATATGGCAGCCTGTCAGAATGGGGCTGGAGCCAAGAAAGGACGCAAGAAACTCTATGAGTGCCAGGTACATTTTGTTCAGAACTAAGATTGAGTGCTCCACTAGCACTGTGGTGTCAATAGAAGAAAAAAGACTTTCAGATTTCATTGTTTTTCCTAAAAAGATGGTTTGTAATATTTGTTTATTACAATCATAAATAATGTTCACCTTGATTGTAAAGTCAAAGATTCTAGGAAAGAACATGAACTTCAGTTTCTCTAACTTTCATGTTGTTTAAGGTTTTTAAGTTGACAGTATGTTTGTGAATTATGCATAAACGTCATTTTAAAACTTTTTTCTTCATTTTTAAATATTGTTGGTGGTTTTAATATCACCAACCATTTATGTCCTGCTGGAAACAACTTTCATAAATCCCATTTGCAGTGTTGTTAGGTGGGAACAGTTTGCATTGCAAAGAGCTTTCACAAATACTGAGAGCAATAGTGTTATAGAAATCTAGACTGGTGATACGAACATACTTTCTGTAATGTTAATAAGTTAAGTATCTGACACAATATTAGAAGACAGTTGGTCTCTACCTGTTCTGTGGCCCTTGGTAGGAACTCAACATGCACTAGAGTGCTGAATCAGAATCAGAAAACTTTATTTATCCCCAAGGGGCAATTCCGGTGGTGCACCATCCTAGAAAACGTTTAAGCCATTCAGGTATCACTGGACTATCTTATCACTAAATATTTTTCTTTGTCTTTGCTCATGGTAAATAGTAAGAACCAATAAAATATTAGAACATTTTCATGCTACCACAGTACAAATAACATGATAAATATAAAAGAAATCCTCTGCGTTAGAGCTGGGTGATATAAACCAAAAATTTAATTTCTCAATATTTATCTGTTTCTTGATATACAATATATATCTCAATATGGTTTTTTGTATCATATAACCAAAGAGACTTTTCTAATTTACATCCTTGAGAGCTAAAAGACACTTTTATTAAGGGTCAGCAGCACATGTGCATTAAAACAGATAACTGGAATTAAAGTAGCAGTATATTAAATTAAATTCTCCTAAAAACAAAATGAATGAAAATAACTTTTCATTCATTTTGTAGCACAACAAAAGTACAGTTGTGCAAAATGCAAAGAAAAACTGATACTTGTAACTCAAAACAGCCTATCTTGATATATACAATATTCCCTCATTTTTATATTGCATCTGAAAAAGTCTCAATATATAAGAAAATTTTGACCTATTGTCAAGTCCTACCCTGCATATCGCAAGAAAGAGCCTGTTTATCAAGTGTCATAGTAATGAAAGCCGTGGGAACACTCTGTTAATCAGAGGGTGAGTAGCAAATAAAGGTACATCATTCTGAGGGTGAATTAGGGCTGGGCGATATACCAAAAATATTATCACAATATATTTTTCCCATATTGATCAATATCGATATCACGATAGAGTTTAATAATGATGCCAGTTTGAAAAGTAACCTGCCCCCATCAGGCCGCTAACTGTGAGGTCGACAACGAGCTTCTCCCACAAGCCATCTGCCTGCCTAGGGCTGGACACAGTATAGAAAAATAATGGAAATATTGAAAAATATAGAAAATATATTGATGAAAAGAAGACTCAT